>PVJS01005691.1:0-63105 GCA_004027185.1 Glis glis | reverse complement strand
GAGTGGAGGGAAACAAACTATAGCACATGATGTACATACACAAACCTATAAGACTCAATCACTATCTGGAGCATGAAAGGGAGGGAAGGGGGAGGGAATAGGATGGGATTGAAGGGAGGGCTAAATGAGCAATGTGTGCATGTATGATGTTCATACCCTGACATATATCAAAATGTATTATTACAATGCACCAATAAATGAACATAAAAATAAAATAAGAAAACAACAACTATAGGAATCTAGAAAAGAGACAATGGGGTCCTAAAACAACATGGAGCCTAAATGGTTTGACTGAAAGTAATTTAAGGAAAATATTTAAGAGGTAGAATTGATAGGGCTTTATAATTTATTAGGTGCAAAAGTAAGGGAAAGGGAAGACTCAAGTCACCAGCTCACTGGCCTGGGCAATGAGACATGTGATGCTGCCATCCACTGAGTTGGAAAACACAGAAAGTGGTAAACATGTAAGAATGAAGATGAGGAATTTGTGTTTAGACATATCCAGTGAGGTGTGCATGTTGAAGTAGCCCATCAATTATTAAATATTCTAGAGCACAGGAAAATCCCATAGGACATAGAGATCTGGAATTATAAATTGATAGCGAAAAAAACTAAAGGAAACAGAAGCATGACCAAGCCTAGTACATGGAATAAAAAAGGACATAGATAAGAATGGATGGAATCTGGATTTAAGGAGCAAGTAAAGAAAAAAAAAACCACAAAGGAAAGTTGAGAAAGAACAACTATAAAGGTAGGCAGATGGAAAACAAAAAGGAAGGTGGTCATGGAAATCAAGGAAGGAAAGGAAGGGATGCTCAAGAGTATTAAATGTTGCAGAGACTGAGATAAGGGTTAAGAATTGCTTATTGAATTTAATAGATAAGAGGTCATTGATAACTCAGTTATTGACACACAACAAACAACACATGAAATTAGTGACTTAAAGCAACAGTGGTTTGATTCTTGATTGGCAGGTTGATGGAAGATCAGCTGATCTAGTCTGAAGTCAGAGGGATCCATTCAGACCTGCTCTGTAATTTCTCTTCTTCTTCCTGGGGCTGTCAGGCTAATCCAGGAACATTCTTTTCATGGCATTATCAAGGGTCGACAGGATAAACACATGCACATTCAAGCATTTTGTCATCATACCCAGTAACAACCCATTAACCAAAGCAAGTAAATGGCTAAATACAAAGTCAAAGGGAGGGAAAATAGATTTGTCTCATTAGTTGTAGGAAGTCACAGAGCAAAACCACGGGCACAGAGAGGGGTTAAGAAGGGTACAGCACTGGGGTGAATCATGCAATCTACCAGTCTACCTACTATACACATCCCTCTCACATGCAAAATATACTAAACCTATCTCAGGAATTCCACAATTTCCATCAGTCATGTACACAATTCAACCAAGATCTTGCAATCTGATGTATCAGACTGAAATTTGGCTTCCTTTGATCTGTAGACATTATCTAAAAGGATGTTATCAACTCCGCATAAACATATAATGTTGAAACAGGGACAATATAAGAACAAGAAATATGTCTGTTTAAAAAGAGGAGAAATTAGATAGCAACCATGAGACCATGGAAATTCTAAAATTACACTGCAAAAATGCTGTCCGGTTCTTCTGTTTTGGGGGCAGGGAATGTTTCTTACTGGGCAGTGATTCTGCTCTCATAATGTGGCTTCCCAGCACTTTGTTCTCCAAAGCTCATGGCTCTGGCTTCTGAAACACCCTTTTATATAACACCTCCTTTACTGTTTATGAGGAGGGCCTTGGAAAATAGGTCTTCTTTACAGCTGAGCAGTATCCAGCTTGTAGAATATTAGAGGTCCAATGGACATCTTACATTTTGAGTGGTCCCCATGTCTTTTAGTACTGAATAGTAGTAAATACATAATTGAATTGCCTAAAATATCTAGTGGGTTTTTCCTACACAACCTTACCTGAATTGTCCAATATAACTTTACTAGAGTGAAGGACATATTTTTATCTGTGCTGTCCAATAAGGTAGCCACTAACCATGTGTGGCTACTAAACATGAAATAATGAGCTGAGCAAGATCACAAGACATTAAGGATAAAACGAGAGGAAATTGTAAACAAAGAATGTAAATGGCATTATTTCACAGAACCGTGGATTACTGTGGTTAGAAGAATGCATGTGGGGTATTTATTAAAGCCCATAATTTTATTAATTTTGTGGTACTGGGGTTTGAACTCAGGGGCATTCTACCTCTGAGCTACACCCTCAGTCCTATTTTATTTTTATTTTGAAACAAGGTCTTATTAGTTTGAAGAAAGTCTCACTACTTGCTAAGGTTGTCCTCGAATCTGCAATCCTCCTGTCTTAACCTTCCAAGTACTGGGATTATAGGCATGCACCATCATGCCCAGCTAAAGCCCATAATTTTAAAGTTTAATTTACTTCTATAAGAGCCTCAGAAAGTACTCCTCATGTTACTTCCTGAATTCTTGGACTGAGAAAAATCTTACCACCATTGCCGTTACTATACTAGTCTGAGAAATCATTCTTCATGTATCTTTTGAAATCCTTCCTGAAACAAATCAAGGAATAATGAAATAATTCTACTGACATGTGCCTGTTACTGCTTGGTATTAGTTTTGCTCCTCATGACAATGCAGAATAGGACTATTCCTCCATTTGGAAGAGAGTACTGTAAATGTTTGAAGTCAACCATCATGCCCATACCCAGAATGGCACACCTCCAACCTACCTGCACCCAAGTTTCATTGACTGACTCTCATACAAGATAAAATTGAGGGTGCATATGTATCTGATTAAGATTTGGGATATTGCTAAGTTTACTCTAATAGCAAAGCTAATTATCTAGCTTTTTTTCCTAAAATGTTTTGTATTGGACCATGCTACTATTTTAATAGTTGGCATGTTAGCAAGATGATCCATTCATAAGGAACTTGCTGATGGTGGGTTCATTTGGATTTGGTAGTGAATCAGGAGTGTTACATGAATGGATAATTGTATATAAAGGAGTAATCTCTGAAGATTCTTTAGGAAGAAATGTTCCTGGAACACATAATTGTTTTATCCTTACCAGTGACCTTTGATAAAAGTTTTAAAAGTATGCTCATAATGTAGATGACATTAAATTGAGGAGGGGTGCCTATAACTTTCTGGAGAAAGATAATTCAAGAAATAACAGATAATTCAAGAATAACAGAAAGATAATTCAAATTAATACTTGGCTAATTAGATAGTCCATCAGAGAGAAGATGAAATTCACTAGAGATAATGGTTTGCATTTGCTCTGCAGGGTTTGAGGCCATCAGATAAAGAAAATCAGCAAGTCTACTTAGACATCAGTACAGGATAAAGATGGGGATATCAAGGTGGACCACAAGCTGATAGGGAATCCATGCTATTTGGTTGCTTATTACTGTTAATTATTAATTGGTTATAATGGATAATTAATGTTAATGAGTAATAATATTGATGAGATAAATACAAGAGAGGAACTGCAAATAATAAGGTTGACTTGTGCACTAGCAGAGACTAGAGATAAAGTTGGCAGAGGATATCATTACCATGGTGTTCATATTTGATGTTGACGCCTGCTTTAATTTAGAATCATAACTGCCTGTTCAGCTGGACAAGGAGGTTTTTAAGAGAACTGAGGCCGGGCGTGGTGGCGCACGCTTGTAATCCCAGTACTTTGGGAGGTGGAGACCGGAGGATCCGGGTTCGCGGCCAGTCTCAGCTGTCTCTCTGTCTCTGTCTCTCTGTCTCTCTCTCTCTCTCTATCCTTAGTGAGGTCCTCCGCAACTTTGTGAGACCCGGTTTCAAAATAAAGTATAAAAAATAGGGCCGGGGGCGTAGCGCGGAGGTAGAACGCCCCCGCGTTCAATCCCCGGTTCTGCAAAACAAAAAAAAAAAACAAAAAAAAAAAAGAGAACTGAGCTCAATTGTCTATATTTTCATGAATTATCTAAACTAAACATACCCATTTATATTCAGGGAATATAAGATAGATTAATAGAGGAGAAAGAGATGAGAACCCAATCCATATATTTTAATATTATGAAAACAAAAAGAATCACTCAAGATTGCTTATCAAAAGCAGAGCTCTTTTCAGATTTCCATTAGTGGCACATGGGATTCAGCCAAAGGAATACTTAATATTAATTTTATTTCTTAAGAGGGCTATGGATTTTTTTATAAGGAAATAGTACAAGTGTGAATATGCTAGCTACATTTGATACTTTTTTTTTTCCTGCAAGAAGGAATTTAGTGCCAGTAAGCAACTGACATGAGCTCCCTTCATTTCTGAGAAACAGGCTAGGTGCTCCAGCCCGAGCTCTTCACGTTCTGTGTGCTGTTGCATCGAATGTCAAATCCAACTGGGGCCTTCTTATTAACACTCATCACGTTTGGGTTTCATTTATTTATGCTAATTTATCCCAAGGCCTCTTGGTCATCATCTTTTCAAAACAGATTATTTCTAGTGGACTGATAGGGGTGGGAAAGCCAAGGGAGGAAAAGTCAGTCATCACATAGGTCTCAGGCTACACAGAGCGGTGGAGAGGGAGAGCCAGGGCTAGTGGAGCACAGCCCGGTGATACCTCAGCATGAGCACATCCAGTGTTTCACAGATTTACTATTCTCGGGCAACCCCAAGCATCCCTGACAGCTAATCTGCGATAATTTTGCCAGAGATGTAAATGTGAATCATAGGCTTTGTGAAGCTGGTAAGAAAAACATCATTTACCCCTGGGTCCCCCAAGCCACGACCCAGCAATACACTCTAGAGTATATGTTTAATGGGGCAGAGGAGCGCATGCTTGTGTATTTATAAATGGGACCACTTAAAAGCAGCGGGATTTATTACTTGATGTGTATAGCTAATATTTATTAAATGGCTATAACGGTCATCCGCATGTCTCTCAGCCTCTCCAATCTTCAGATTTCCGTTCTGTAAAGTAAGATTAAAGCTACCCACTTTTTTTTGCTTACATAGTTGAAGACATTTGGGAGCATTTTTAAGGTCTGGAATATTGCCTGACACATAGTAGATGTTTACTTAGTAAGTAGGGACAATAGTAATTATAGTATTAGAATTTTATTTCCCAGTCTCCAGAGTTAAAATGTGTGTGTGTGTGTGTGTGTGTGTGTGTGTGTGTGTGTGTGTGTGTATGGATGCATGGGTGTGTATATATAGAGAGAGGCATGCACCACCATACCTGGTTTACAAAGTTTTTCAATTAGGGCTCAAGGGAAGTAAAGTGACCCCTGGATCTCACAGAGACCAATAGCATTCTCTGGGTCAACCTAAAGTAATATAAATTTTGAGTATGTCATTTCTCACATGAGCAATTTGAATGAATTCCTAGACCTCAGTTTCCTCATCTTTAGAGATACTAGTGGACACCTGCCTCATTGAGTTCCTATAAGGGTAAAATGAACAGTTTTTAGATTTAAATAGGTACAATAGTGCCTGGCATACACATATGCACTGTGTAGATAGCAGCTATTGGTATGAATAATAGCTTGCCAAAGACCATGTCGGTTTTGCACATGATAGTAAGACCAGCCTGGCTGCTTTGCTGAGCAAAGTCTGAACAGAAAAGAGATAGAAATGGGCTATTGGAAGCCGGGCGTGGTGGCACACGCTTGTAATCCCGGTACTTGGGAGGCTGAGACCGGAGGATCCGGGTTCGCAGCCAGCCTCAGCTACTTAGTGAGGCCCACTGCAACTTAGAGAGACCCTGTTTCAAAATAAAGAATTAAAAATAAGGCTGGAGGTGGAGCTCAGAGGAAGAAATGTCCCTGGGTTCAATCCCCTGTACCGCAAAAAAAAAAAAAAAGAAAAGAAATAGGTTATTGGAGAAACCAGGCAAAAGTTGATGTTATAAAAGATGAAGATTAAAAACAGTGAAGGTGTTGAGAAGTGGTTAGATTTGGGATATAGCTTGCAGATAGACACAAAGAATGTGATGACACTTTGGACAAATATAAGAAGAGTTTAAGAGATTATCTCTAAAGTTTATGTAAAATTTAAAACTGCATGAATTCTGATTTGCCTGGAGGCATAAAAGCTAGCTATTTCAGAGAAACTCTTTTCTCCTTTAACTTATTAACCATTCACTGTCTAGTGAACTGGTATATAATAGGGAGGGATGAAGGTGTGCAGTTGGACACTCTTGAAGATGGGCGGTAGCTCCGTGGCAGGAATGCCAAGCAAAATACCACTGTATGACAGGTCAGTGAAGACAGTACCCCTGCTATTGTCTGGCAGGACAGAACCTAGGCTCTGACTGCCCACCGCACTGACACAGGGTGTTAGACAAAAATCTTTGGATGCTGGGTGTGGCTGCCACCAAGGCTGACTCTCTAGAATGGAATTTGCCTAATTCCTGCCCTGGTGCCATTAGCTTCTACTCAAAGTCTGAGGTGGGCCTGCCCAAGTGGGAAACAGAGATGAAGTACTTGTACATTAGCAGCAAGGAAAGTAGTAACTTCAGTTTCCATAGCCTACTTTTTGTTGTTGTTTGTGTGTGTGTGTGGTGGGAGGGGTGTACTGGGGATTGAACTCAGGGGCATTCTACCTTTGAGCTATACTTAGTCTTTTTTTTTTTTTTTGGTTTTGAAACAGGGTGTTGCTAGGTTGCTGAGAATCTCACTACATTCCTGAGGTTGGACTTGATTCTCCTGTCTCAGCCTCCTAAGTACTGGGATTACAGGTATGCACTACAACACCCAGCTATAGCATACTTTTATTACTTGGGAGAGTCCCCAGACTTCCATATCCTTCCTCTGAACTCTGAACTCACTCAGTATTTACCTGTCTGGATCTGTGTTCAGTTATATTTTTGTCAATTAAAGTAGTTGTCTTATTTATACATAAACCTCTTTTCTTTTCTTTTGTAGTACTGGGGATTGAACCCAGGGACATTCTACCACTAAGCCATACCCCATCCCTTTTTGAAATAGGGTTGTTGAGACTGGCTCCAAATCTGCAATCCTCCTGTCTCAGCCTCCCACATACTGGGATTACAGGCGTGCACCACCACGCCCATTATATGTCAACCTCTTGTGAGATTAATTAACATGAGTCAGGATATTCATGTCTGAACCATTCTAAAATTAAAAAAAAATGTTTTATGATCAGGTATTGCCTAAGCCGTAGTATACATCCATTTGATCAGAGAAAAATACTACCTTATGAGATCTCTCAGCAGCCATCCAACTGGACTGCCAAGAGTCTTACTCCTGGTTCTACAACTCTGCCTCACCACGTGCCAGAGAATTTTTTCCCCTTTTTTCAGACTTCAAAAATAGACAGCTGTCATTGTTGTTGAATGGAGCCATGGAGAGCCAGTGACATGCTTGCTATCTTGCAAATTGGAAAGAAGGTAAAAGCTACAGAAGAAATACTTGATAGTTTCATTTACCCAAAAATTGCTTTCAGGTCACAAATAGCACCTGATTCTCTCATGATAGATTTCCCTGTGCTGTCTGTCTTACACTTGTTTGCTCCAGGTAGCCCAATGCCTCTGTTTTCTCTATCTTCTACTAGTTGACAGGTAATTGGAAAAATAAATTTTTAAAGCACAGCTTCAAGTATACCAATCTTCGTCATTGAGACTTTTTGTTTGCCACCCCCCCCATTTTTTCTCAGTGAATTAAGTATAAACCTCTCTCACATTGGTGAATAGACCTTTTATGTCACTCCACACTGCCCACCATGTCCAGTCCCCATCTCTGCCACTGCAAGTCCTCATAATTCTCTCTCCATTGCTTCTATTACCACCCAATCAACCTAGCTCCTACATGAGCTATTAATTAATTTATTTATTTATTATTGTACTGGGGATCCAACCAAGGGGCATTCTACCTATGAGCTATACTCCAAGCTATTTTTGTTTTTATATTTTGAAACAGGGTCTCACTAGGTTGCTGAGGCTGTCCTTGAACCTGTGATCTTCCCATCTCAACCTCCCAAGTACTAGGATTACAGGCATGCACCACCATGCCTGGCCTACATAAGTACTTCTAAAGGATTTTCCTTATACCTTCAACGAGATTTACTGTCTTTTACCTTTAAAACCTTTGCAGACATCCTTTTCTAAATTGAGTTATAATTGATATGCCTACAATATATGGCTTCTAGGTGTCCAGTTTAGGAAGCTTGGCCTCAGGCAACCTCCACCTCGAATGGGGCATGGAACATTCCCCCCCCCAGAAAGTCCCCTCAGGTCCCTTGCCAGCAATCCCCTCTTCCTCACAGGAAGCCATAATTATGAACAGTTTTGCCTGTTCTGAAACTTCATGTAAATGGAAACATACAGTACATACACTATTGTGAATGGTTTCTTTCACTCAGCGTAATGTTTTTGAGATTCTTCTATATTATTAGATGTAGCAGTAGCTTGTTCTTTTTCCTTGCTAAATAGTATTTTATTCTGAGTACCATATTGTGCTTGTACCTTTTTTATTCTGTTTTCTTATTTATTTCTTTATTTCTTTATTTATTTGTCTACTACTATGGTACATCAAAACATGAGACATGCCAATATTTCCCCTTTTTATGAATAATTACAATTATTTGCAACTGTTTTATTTCCCCTCTATATTTTAGTGTCTCTAAAAAGAAAGAACAAGGAGTATTTCATTCTTGCTCTACTCTAGAGTTCATGCCAGGCTACTTCATGTCATCCTCGCCACAGCCCTATGAGGTAGATACCATCCTATTTTTTAAACATGAAAACTGAGACAGTAAGGCATTAAGTATCCTGCCTTGGGTTACACACTCAGTGGAGGAAAGCATAACTTTAACACGGATACTCTCAGCTCCAAAGCATGCATGTTTCCTCTGTGTCTGCTTCCTATCATGGGCAAAATCCTGGCTCAGAAGTAACTGTTGAATTGGTGGTCATATTTTGTGTTTTGTAAGCATCCTAAAGACAATGCATTGTATTAGCAAATAATGAGTACAACAAAAGTATACAGCAAAGGTGTCATAAAGCATCCTCTCTCACCATCACTACCCAGTGAGTCCTCACTCACCATCGCTACCCAGCCCTAGGGCAGGCAACAAGAGGGGATGACTGGCAGCTTTCCCAAAAAAGTAGTAAATGTGTGTCCTTCCCATCATTATAGCTGTTTTCTACATTCCAGCTACTGAACTCCCCATTATTCCAAATCCTACTCCAGTGCCGTCTTTCCCAGATACCTCTATCTGGTATTGTAGAAATAATATAGATTCAGGATATTGATAGACCTATATAAACATTTTTTTTTGCGGTACCGGGGATTGAACCCAGAGGCGTTCTACCTCTGCACTACACCCCCGGCCCTATTTTTTTATACTTTATTTTGAAACTGAGTCTCACAAAGTTGCGGAGGGCCTCACTAAGGAGAGAGAGAGAGAGAGAGAGAGAGAGAGACAGGGAGAGAGAGAGATAGAGCTGAGGCTGGCCGCGAACCCGGATCCTCCGGTCTCCGCCTCCCAAAGTACTGGGATTACAAGCGTGTGCCACCACACCCGGCTAACTTACTATTTTTGTGAGCATGGATAAATCACTTAACCTCCCAATCTCAATTCCCTTATATTCAAGATGAATGGAGTAACGTTTACTCCTCGGCGTCATCGGGAGACTTGTACAGATTCCTACAGAGTTCTTACAACAATGCTGACACACAATGCTGACACATGGTCAGTAAATATTTCCCATGACCAATATGTGAGCCAAACAACCAGCCCTCCTTGTTATTCTGATCACCACTACCTAGTAAATATAACCTGGCTGCTCTGTTAACAAAGGAAAAAAAAATGACCCACGATGAGCATACAGGAAAGAAATTAAATATAAAACTTGAAGACATACCAGCCATAGTCCTTCAGGAGGGAAGAGCCCAGGAGATGGTGAGAAGAAATGTAACTGACAAGATCTCAGAGCAGCTGAATATGTGGACTGTGGAGTCGCCGTCTGTATTAGAACCCAGCATCACCAGTGGCCTGACAAAGGCCAAGTCCCCTAACCCCTCTGTGCTTCTGACCCTGATGTATAGGTGGGGTTGACAGTAAGGGATCCAACCATAGGCTTATTTCCCCTTCTTTCCTTCCTTCCTTCTTCCCTCTCTCCTTCCTTCCTTCCCTTCCCCTTCCTTCCCTTCCCCTTCCTTCCTTCCTTCCTTCCTTCCTTCCTTCCTTCCTTCCCCCCCTCGTCTCTTTCTTTCTTTGTACTGGGTATTGAACCCAGGGACATTCTACCTCTGAGCTATACCCTCAGCCCTATTTTTTTGTTTTGTTTTGTTTTGTTTTGAAAGAGGGTCTTGCTAGGTTGCTGAGAGTCTCACTAAACTGCTGAGGCTGGTCTTGAACCTGCAATCCTCCTATCTCAGCCTCCCAAGTACTGGGATTACAGGCGTGAGCCACCATGCCTGGCTTCGTAGGGTTATTTGAGAATTGAGGGAAACCAGGCGTGTACTATGCATAGTCTATTGCCTGACACACTATAAATTCTCAATAATTGATTTAATTATAATGATAAAGATTATTGTGGTCAGTACAACTGAGGTGGAGAGTGAGGGTCTGCCTGAGCCAACTGTCAGTTAAAATGGTAAGTGAGAAAGCATCTGTTTGGCTTTCCCCAAATGACCCACTTTCATGTTTCTTCCTCAGGAGCTAATCTTTCCTGGCAGAAAAGTGCAAGGCAGATGAGCAACCAATCCTGTTAACAGGGAAAATGGTTGTTTTCCACAGGGAATGAGCTAAGCCCTGCTTTGAAAACCAGTGGTTGGATGGCACCAGGGTATTAGAAGTGAGGAACAGTGTGCTGTTGGAGTATTAAGGGTTGAGAACAAGAGTATTAGTGCAACTCTGCCCCGAGAAGGCACACCTGAGGTTTTAGAGTATTTACAATTAGCAAGAAACTTCAAGGGACCCACAAAAGGAGTCAGGCACATTGGAAATACAAGCCATGGAAAGGAAAAGATTGCTACCCAGAGTCTCTGATTCCCTGGAGAGCCAAGTCTGGACCATTCTCCCTGAAGCCTTGAGCACGTAGCACCTGCACTCTACCTGTCTGATGCCCATGTGGTTAACTATAAGTAAGGGTCTGGTTTAATGGTTAATGAAACCCATAAATATACATGTGAAGACGTTTTTCCTTTCTTGATTTCTTTGGATCTGAATTCAAAGGATGAATGCTATTTAAATGCTATTGAGCAAAAAAAAAATCATTTAAATTGTCCAGAGAACCGTAAGAGAATCTATGGTAAAATTACCACTCAGAAATAAACTGTTTCAGAACAGATGATACTGTTTTAGAACACATTGCGAAAACTTCAGTCACAGGGACTTTGAAAGAAATATACCTGGATAGTGTTTTTCTAAATAGCCAAGGAAATAAAAGTGCTCTTTTTTATACACCATAAATGCACAAACTCTCAAAAGGTAAATACCGATTTGGTTAAAAATTACTACTCCTGGGTATCTTGACAAAGGAATTGAAATCATAATGTTATGGTGATCCATGCATATCCATGTTTACAGCAGCCCAGCTCGCAATAGCCAAACTATGGAACCAGCCTAGGTGTCCATCAACAGATGAATGGGTTATGAAACTGTTGTATATACACAATGGAATTTTACTCAGCCATAAAGAAAATCAAAATTATGTTATTTGTAGGAAAATGGATGGAACTACAGAATATCATGCTAAGTGAGATTAGCCGGTGTCAGAAAGTGAAGGGCCATATGTTTTCACTCATATGTGGAGTGAAGGTTGAGGAGAAATTGAGAGAAATTGAGAAACAAATGAGACTTGAGATAAATGAAGAGAGAGATACGAATAGAATAGTGGAAGGGGATTTGGGGAGAGAGGTGGGGAGGGAAGATGGAGATTTGATAAAAGAAAGTTCAAAAAATCCTATGAACATATGTGAAGCTATCAATATCAATTTCAATATTTACGAATGGGGTGGGATCCATAGGGAAGCACACCAGGTGCTGTGTGCTTGTATGTTTCTATCACATGGAACTTCAATATGATATATAATTACAATGCACCAATAAACTATATTTTTAAAAAAGAATTACTTTTTAAGAAATGTAAAATACCGGAAAACCAGGACAATTGCTTCTCTAGAGAGATAATCATTTTCAGTTATAATTGGTTTTAATCACACATCTCACCTGCCTTCCAAGTCAATAATTTTATAAATTAAAAATTGATTATGAAAAATTTTTAAGAACGATGTGGAGAGCACCCCCTCTCACTGACTAGCTCATCCTCACTCTGGGTGCAGCCCCCAAGATGGTTCCTTGTCATGCCAGTGTTCCTCGGAACAACAAAGCAAAAGGCGTCACCTCGTGCCATCAGGATTGGTGCCCGGCTCTGGGTCTGAAGGAAGAGCAAACTTCGTGGCAGATGTCTAAGAAAAGGTCTTATAACTGGGGTGAAACAGGAGGGTTGCTTACAGAGACAACCCATGACTGTGTTAAAAGGGAGATCCTCACCAGGCATGGTGGTACACACCTGTAATCCCAGTATTTAGGAGATGAAACAGGAGGGTCACAGGTTCGAAGCCAGCACCACAGTAACATAGAAAGACCCTGTTTCAAATTAAAAATTAAAATAGGGCTAGTGTGTGACTCAGAGGTAGAATGCTGCTGGATTCAATACCCAGTACCACAAAAAGACAAAGAAAAAAGAAACTCATGAAAGTGCAAAGATTCAACAGGCGTAGAGGGTATTAAAGGAAAAGATTTACATAAAAAATGAAGAACCAATAAAGCAGGGAGAGGTGAAATGGGCTGCAATAAATCTAAGGCATGGAACAGCTAGTTTATTAATTTGAAAACTATTTTTAAGTATTACATAAAATTTTATTCTAAAGCAATAGTATTATTTTTCACAAAATATTTTACTTTTGGTACATTAGGAGAAGGTAATGTTATTGCAGCTAACTAATATCTATCCATGGACTAAGAACAAAATTGAGTAGTGATAGTTCTGTTATAGAACCTATCTTGGTACCTTACTATCTATGTGCCAGGGGAAGATGGTGCACAAAGCAGTCAAGAACCCTGCCGGCCTACATCTTATATTCTAATGAGGAAAAATAGGCAATGGATGAGAAAATAAATAAGTACAGCCATCTCAGATGATGATAAACATTAGGAATAAAATGAGAAGGGTGATGTTATCCACACTGAGAATGGGACAGGGGAACACATCAGAATAGCTGGCCAGGGAGAGAAGCCCTCATTCAAAAGGTACTGCTTAAGTTGGGAACCAAAGGCTGCTTGAGCAGTTGCCGGTTATGTGAGAACCTAGAAAGTAGGTGCTTCAGGCGATGAGAAAAAGTACAGGGGCCATAAGGTGAGAATGAAATTTCATATTCAAGAACAAGAAGAATGTGGTTCTAAGCCTGGGGAATCTAAGCCAGAGGCTTTGAAAAGAACGTGAGGAGCTCGGGTGTTATTGGGATGAGAAGTCACCGGAGCATTCTAAGCAGGCAAGTGGCATAACTTACTTGCATCTAAAATCTGCCTGACTCTTTAGGTGGTGATGGACTTTAATGGGGACAACAGTGGAATCAGGCAGACCCACTGGGAGGCTCTTCCAGGATTCTTGAGAATTAAATTAGCATTTTGAATCTCATTAGTGAAGATGCATAGGCGAGGACTGTTTGGAATTTTATTTTGGAAACACAACTTATTGACAGACTAGACATAGGCACGACATAAAGTAAAGAATAACTATGATTCTTTGGTTTGGGGCTTGAATAACTAGATGTTCACATTTGCTAAAATGGAGAGAACTGGAGAAGAACAGGTTTAAGTGAGAGAGAAACAAAGAGTTTGTTTTGACCATCTCAGTGGAGATAACAAGTGTGTGTGTGCGTGGGGGGGTACGTGTCTGTAAATAAGTTGACAAGCCAGGGTAGCCAATGGTCCACAATTGCAAGCTAAAGCCACAAAGACAGATGAGGCCATCTAGGAACAGTATACAATTAGGGAAAAGTAAAACCCAGCACTAAGCAAAGAGGAAAAGGACAGAGGTTGAAGAGGACAAGAGGAGGATCCAAAGGATCAGGGCAGGCGCCACCAGGAAGAAGAAAAACCAGGAAATGTGATGTCATATTAATGAGAGAAAACATGGTTGAATAAAAATTGCATGGTCCCTACATCAAAACATGCTGAGGTGGCAGAAAGATGGTCATTGGATATGGCCATGGGGATTGGCCACTTTTCAAAAAGACTCAGAGAGTCAGGCACGAAGCCCATTCCAAGTACACTGTGGGAAGACTAGAATATCAGGAAGTGAGGATAAAAATCATCTATAAATTGCCTGTACATGGTGGTGCACACCTGTAATCCCAGTACATGGGAGGCAGAGGCAGAAGGATTGCATGTTCTAGGATAGCCTGGGCAATTTAGTGAGATCTTGCCTCAAAATAAAAAAATAAAAAGGGCTAGGGGTGTATCTCAGAGGTAGAGTGCTCCTGGGTTTAATCCCCAGTACCACAGGGGAAAAAAAGAATTATCTATAAATTTTGATATGAGGGAAAATGGAGAAATGGAGTGGGATCTAGAGGGAGACTTATCAAGAGTTCATTTATTGGCATGTTGTGTGAGATAGGAGAGGTAAACACAATTAATCTCTTTTATTTTCCAATAACTATGTGTGAGGTTCAATTGTAAATAGATCTCCCAATATTTTTTTTTTGCAAATCTTCACAAAATCTCTATGATGTGAGCACTATTGCAATTTCCATTTTGTAGACAAGGAAAGCGAGGCTTGGGGAGGTCAGGTCACCGGCCTCACCTAGTGAATGCTGGGGCCAAGACTCTCAGACTGCAGAGTTTACAACTGTCATCTGTACTGTGAGTTGCCCCTGGCTAAACTAGTCTGCCACTACTACACATACTGTTACCCTGCCAGGATGAGCCAGTAGACAGAGGAACCTTGAGGCTGCCAGAAAAAAGAGTAACATTGCAGAATAAGAGTCCTTAAGAAGGAAATATTGAATGAGGTCACAGCCAGATGACTTAGACGAAGATGAGGAGACTTATCTAACTGAAGGGAACAGGAAGAGCATGGGTCTGAATGTTGATAGTTTTATAGACTTGGTGGAGGGAGAAGAAAGGTTTTTATCAGATGTGCTTTGCCTTCTCACCAAACTATGGGTTGAGAAAAAGGGGTATTGATGCTCTAGGACTGAAAGGGAACTAGAGACTGAGGGGAGTCACACACCAGGGAAGTATGGCAGGATAAGTTAGTGGGCTTCAGTGCCCCTTTGAAATTGGTATCATGAATTTAGAGTGAATTAGCATGGTTACATTTCTTTTTTCCAGATCCATTTACCTGCTTGGGAACGGGCAAAAAGTAGGCAAATTATGTGGTTTATCTGTGTGGGGTTGAATCAGGAAGGTACAAAGGAAGGACGCTGGAACAAGTAAGCTAGAAGTATTTCAAGCTGAATTTTTCAGAAGCAGATTTTGAGATGAAGTTAGGAGTACAAAATACTTATTAGGGATCAACGACTGTGCAAGGAAAAGGGAAGATGAAAGATTCAGCAGGGAAAGGAGTCCATCTGAAATTCAGGCACAAAAACAACAACAAAAAATTGGTCAACCTGGCAGGGAGCTCTGCAGCTCACAGAGCCCCTCTAGGGATTTCGACTGTTAAGGATAGACATAGAATGTCCCCTGAAGAGCTCATGTGTCAATGTTCAGTGTTGATATAATTAAGTCATGAGGGTTATAATCTCATCATATAATCCACTGTGATGGATTTACCTAGGCCTGGGTGGTACCTAAGCAGGTGGGATATGGTTGAGAATGCAGGTTCCTGGGGGTGTGGCCTTAATGACTATGCTTTTGTCTTTGAATCACCTTGCTTGCTTGCTCTCTCTTTCTTCCAGCCTCCATGATGTGAGAACAGATCAGAGTCTTGCTCTCTCCCTTTCTGCTTCCTCCCACCATGCCCTGAGATCCATAGACCCTGGCCTCACATGGAGCGAACCCAGATCTCCAAGAAACTGTGAGCAAATTCATCTTCCTTCCTGTAAGTTGTCTGGTCAATAGTTAGCAGTGAGAATGTTGATCAAGACATCCACACAACCACATCAGCTAGAAATGGCTGGTTATCTTCGATACTCCTGCCTCGCTCAATCCACAGATGCATGCTGCCCATGGTAGGGTGAAATATCAGGCAAGGTGACTTGGCAATATAGCCAATCCAGAAGACTTGAGAGCCAGGGACTCCTGATGATGGCATTACTACACCAGCCAGCAAGTCTTCTCTTAAAGGAAGATCT
Organism: Glis glis; assembly: GCA_004027185.1. Lineage (NCBI taxonomy): Eukaryota > Metazoa > Chordata > Mammalia > Rodentia > Gliridae > Glis > Glis glis. The sequence continues at coordinate 46,793 of PVJS01005691.1, read as the reverse complement.
GGACAGCCCACCTCTGTGTGAGAGAACAGTATTATAGTGATTGATCAAGAAATTAAGGTCAGTAAGGACAACTGCAAGAGGAGGAATTGTCCCCCATATCATGTGGAGTTTGGTATGCACCCATAGTATGCAAGGGGTAGAAAAAAATACCAAATATGATCATCATGGATCCAGATTTTGCCTATTCCACAATTTGGAAACCATCTCAGAGCGTATAAAACACAAAAGGAGTCCGAGACCCTTAGATCCACCTTTGCATGTTATAATCTTCCTTGGAACACCCATCACTGATGTTTTTCAACCCCCAAGAGAGATATTCGGAAAGTTCAAAGGTTCCCCATGAGAAGGATTAGACTGTTCTTTATTACAGGAAGTGAGGGATATTTAAGTTTAAGAAAAGTTTTTTCCCTCCTGGGGTGACTTAGATATGAACCTGCAACAAATTAAGAGGAAAAATGAGATGGCCATCTAAACTGTCTTCCTTCCTGTTGATGTTTGTATTTTAATTTTTTTAATGTATGCAAGTTTAAGAAACTAGGAACAAAGCATTATGTTTGAAGATGATTTAATTGGGAATTTGGACTTATATTTGGAAGAGCCACGTGAGTCAGAAAATAATATCGAGAAAGACATTTATCTTCCTGGCAGTCCTGCATAATAGGGGGCAATAGAATGTGTGGCACACCACACCCTCCTCCTCCCAAAGATATCCGTCCCCCTGGAATTAACTGCAGAGGCTCCTCGTTCTAAGACCCCATAACCTAATGCAATTTGTGCAAACTCCACCCGCCATCACCCCTTTAATAGAAATGTTCCTACATTGTGCCAGTGTCATCTGTTAATAAGTAGTAAAATATGCTGCCTTGCCCTCTTTATTTTCTGGAAATTACATGGCTAAAAGCAATGGCTTTTGTTGCTAACAAAAGACTGTTTCATCTTACTCTGCGATAGTTTTGCACACAGGAAAAAAGAATTATTGTAATGACAAATTTAACAGCGCGGGCTATTAGCGGCTAAGTTTAGACTAAGTCTTTACCCTAGTTGCTATGTTTAGACTTGAAAATGAAAATATTATTTCAAGATGGAATGGAAATGTTCACCATGCTTCTTGCATGAGAAAGAAATCATTGCTGAAAAGAGTTTGAATTGGTTATGAATACAATGCAATTATCCTATTGAAAACATTGGCTAGATGAGTATTTTTCTAAAGATAGGAACCAAATGGACTGGAACTTCTTCAGTGAGGTTCTTCTTCCCCCCCACACAGAATATCCAACTACCCCCCAACACACACACACACACACGCACACACACACACAAAAAACAGGTGGAATAAATTCAATATTCCTAATTGATCAATAGCTTACAAGTATTTATCGCTGACCGCCTGCTTGCTGCTCAGAGAAAGGAAGCCTACTAAATCAGGAGGGCTACATCCCCATCGATGAACTTGAAGAAGCCAGTTCCTCTCTGGTCCTGGCTTCTTACCTGGAAATCGAGGGGTTTCACTGGACAAATGAAAGCTGCTTCCAGATCAAACCTGTATAATAATATTCCCATGGAAGTAACATATCCATCCTTGATATTGCTGCTTGTAGCTTTAAAAGCATCCCCTGGTTTGCTGAGTGTGCAGAGAGGGTCTATCCAGCAGAGCAGGGATGGGGATGAGCAGGCACAGAACCAACTATTTGGGATGTTTGCTTTGTGCCTGATTTGATCCAAAGGCACTTTACAAATTCAGTCTCCTTTTATTCTCTTCAAAACCCCACAAGATTGCACTCATTATCAGATGGACCTAAGGTCAGATTTTCAAAACAGTAAACATGTTCTCTATCAGGGCATTTGAACCCTGAGCAAGATCACATTGATTTTGTGATTTAAAGCATTCCTAAAAACCCTTAACGCTTACCCTTACTTATGAAATAAATTAAGCCATGAGAATATCCTATGAGAAATTAATTTTTTTTGTTGTAGCCTTTCCAGATATCTCCTTCAGAAACAAAACATTTCAAAAGTTTTTTATTATGTTTATTAACATATATTATACCCATTGATGGGTTTCACTATAACATTTCCATACCTGCACATTATCATGCTTTGATCAAAAGCTTAAGTACAGCCTAGACCTAGGGTTAAAGAGTCAACCTGAGCTGGAATTCCAACTTTGCAATATTTTATTTGAATGCTCAGACCCTCATGTCCTATCTGTAAAATGAAGAGAGCAATGCCACCTTACATTTCAGTAGAGATGTAATGAGCTCATGCTCATAAAGTCTTTGTCTTTTCCCTTTCCTTATAGGCTTATACATGAATTTCTTAACATGAATTTCTTGTCAGTGCACAATATTTGAGGATGGTGGGAGGACAAGCTTCCCATCCTTGAGGACCCAAAATGTGAGTTATAGAGGAAGTAGTCATATAAACGAGAACACGAACATGTCGTAGGTTAGATGCAAGACAGCAATACTCACTTGAGAGCCCATCTGCATGCCTCTATCTCCTAACATCCCTCATTCTTGGGTTGGCACCTTGCCATGATTCTGACCAATAGACCAAGTGCAATAGCATCTTTGTCACTTTGGCTGATGGCATTTAGAAGTAGGTGTAAGTTTTCCACATGTTCTCTCTCCCTATCAACATAATCCCAGAAGCCAGTTGTAAACACTGTGCCATGATGACATACATGGCAGAACCTCTTTTAGCCTGGGTCACTGAATGACTGATCTTATGAAGGAAATGACTGATCTTATGACTGATCTTATGAATGACTGATCTTACGTCTAACGTGTCTGTTAGACATGCAAGAGACTGAGAAAGAAGCTTATTTACAGTGACTCACTGAGATTTAGGGCTCCATTCTCACTAGAACCCCATGACTACCACAGAAGCCTGTATAGGATATCAATGAGGCAGAGTTGAGATAATTCTGCCAGGAGTGTCTAATTCCACTTGGAGCATCTGCAAAGCGTTTATAGAGGAGGCAGCTTTTGTTTCAGATTTGAAAATTAAAATAGTTATATCCACCAGGGAGCTCTGGAAGTCTGGGGGCTAGGGACCATCGTTTTAAGCCACGAGGAAATATACAAAGCTATAAATTTGCATGACATGGAATTGCAAGTGGTTATGTCCAAAGTGTAGTTAAGTCTGCAGTGTGGTACTGTGTTAGCAGAGCCCCAAGCACAAATGGCATCTCACAGATGTGTGCACATCCCTTCCTCCTGAGAGTAGAGGGAGAAGATGGAGAAAAAAAAAAAAAACAGTGATCGAGTTGGAATCCCAGTGAAGACATTTTTCATCTGCTTTATAATTTTGCTTCAATTTGGCTCTGGTTAAAACAGGAAGAGTTCAGTTTTATCACTCGCACTTACTTTTGCTGATGCCCATGTAAACTTGCAACACCCATCTACTTCCACCCAAGTGGTTTTCAAACGGAAGCTGCCAGTTATCCAAAATGGCTTCCTAGTACACAATGTCCATACTCCACTTGGGGCTCCCTTATCCCATAAAACTCATTTAAAGTATGAGCTTAATTATATGGAGATAGATCAAGGGCCTCAGAGGTGAAAGACCTCTGGGTATTAAATCCTGAACCACTTAACAGCTGCCCCGACACTTGGAAGAACTGTATTTTAAAATAGTGTTTGAAATATATTTAAACTCAAATAAATAAAACATATTTTCTCGTAAATGATGCCAAGTCCTGCCAATTAAACTTGGATCTATTTAAAAAAAAATCTTTAGCTCTCAACAAAGGCTGGCTGCTTTTTCCCACTAAAAGCAATTCTGAGCATTCGCGCTCTCACTTTTTCCCTGTATCATTCTGCCGCATTCCTCTTGTTAATATTTAAAGCTTCTGAAACTGTTTTCCCCATATGCTTTTGGAATAGAATGCAAAACTAAAATTTTTGTTGTTGTTGTTGTTTATGTGAAGCCTTGAAAAAGATAATCTCATGTGTTGCTTATTAAGAGAAGATATTATTAATATCAACACATATATTTACTAAATAATATTTGATAGAAATTAATCTGTCTATGATACTGTACTATTCACCACTAAACTTAGTTAATAATAATGATACAGTAGTAATCACAATTTTTGAATGTGAAATGCCAGGTATTTTTGCAGCACTTTACATACACTCTTGTATATTATATTCACAACCACAATGTTTCACAAAGAGACCGAGTATCAGTGATTGAACTTGCCTGAAATCTCAAGTTTTTAAGTACCTAAGCTAGAATTTGTACCCACCTGTAACACCAATTCTAAACACTATTTTTCTTTTTTTCCTATTTTTTGTGGTACTGAGAACTGAACCCCAGGGGCATTATACCACCAAGCTAAACTCCCAGTCCTATTTTTAAAATTTTGAAACAGGGTCTCACTAAATTGCTGAGGATCTTGCTAAGTTGCTGAGGCTGGCCACAAGCCTGAAATCCTCTTGTCTCACCCTCCCCAGTACTAGGATTACAGGCATGGGCCACCATGCCCATCTAACACTATTCTATTCTTCCTTTGAATTTTCTAGTTGTTTTAAATAGCCAGTTATAATATTTGAAATATATATACATATTTTTTAAATTTATATATATATATTTGAATATCTGTTGTGGACTCAATGAAATGATAACAGCTTTATTATTTGAGTCAGGGATTGCAGTTTATGTGATGAAATTATGAAGTAATAAAATCAGAGGAACTATTGTCTCTGACTCCAAGGACTGATAGATTAATGCAGGGGATTAAAAGGACATTGGGATTTTAAGAACTAGAGAGAGGGCTAAATGTGCAATGTGTGCATGTACGATGTTCATACCCTGACATATATCAAAATGTATAATTACAATGCACCAATAAATGAACATAAAAAGTTAAAAAAAAGAAAAAAAAGAACTAGAGAAAATGTAGTTTCTCTATTCTGATAGAGTGTGAATTCCCAGCTGGACTTTAACAGGCTGAAGTTTGGAAATGGCTTGGCATCTTTGGTACATCGCTGGGAAAATCTTCTCTAAAGTTAATTGTCATGACTGCATCTTACAGAACCATGCACAAAAATAGGGAACCAGTCAGGAAGCTACGTTGATAAGAGGAGATAAACCTGACTATCACATGCTCCCTCTTGGAGATATCTCTAAGCACAGCTACCTCCTTATATCCACTGCTCAGTGCTATTGAGAATGTGGGTGGGAGGGAAGAGGAGCAGGTGCTATAAAAAACACACAAGTCTTGTTTCATTTAAATCTTGCCCCTCTTCAATCAACTCTCCACAACTTTGATGAGGATACTTATCCCTCTCACCACCTACCTTATAATACTTTACTCTTAGAATAAAAACATCAAACCTTCACAAGGCGTGTTCTTGCTCTTACACACTTCATCATCAGGTTGCACCATTTTCACCCTTACTGTCTGTAATTTAGCCACTCTGGATCTTTCCTGTCCTGACAAACCCCTTAGTCCACTGCCAACAGAGACTTTGAACTGTACCCTCTGCTGGGATGATCAACCACTTGTTTCCACTCAACCCATTCCCACTTTGCCTAGTTCATTCTTATCCTTGGAATATCATAGTAGCTTCTCCCTTGCCTTGAGAATTTTTCTCATGATTATAGTTTTGTACTTGTGTGGATCACTTTTGAGTTTATTTGAGAAGGGCCTGGCTCCTTTACTAAGGTGGCTATTGTTCTTCACTATTTTATATCTAGCACCAATCACCATGTCTAAATGAGTCAACATTCCTCGGATATTTGCTCCAGAAATAAATTGACTTTGGTGCCAAAGGCATGCTACTTTAGTACCCTCTAGTAGGAAAAAACACAAAAGAAGGAGGGCCATTTCTCCCTCTTTCACAAGGGAAAATCACACAGCCCAATGATCACCTCTTTGTCTACTATCACAGCACAAGACTGGCAAGAGCTGGCAATGCCCTGCAGCCCTGAATGAACTCTGCAGAAGCCATGGAGCCTCCGGCCAGTGTCTGAAAAATGTAGAGATGCTCACTTTGGGGAGCCCAGACAGGAGACAAGTGGAACATCAGTAGCATCATTAGGTAACTAATCAAACTGATTCCAAGGCATATGTGAGCTATCTGAAAACTTTCAAAAGATAACTTTGTAAGGTTTTTGATGTCCTGGATTTTCTGAGTTGGTAGATTGAGGTACATCTATTTAAACATTCAAGAACAGGAGTATGTCGGTGCCCCCATTAATCCAGACCAAGATCATGGCCCTATTAGAGGAAGAAAGTTGATCACTGCTGACTCATGGCCAGAGATTATGGTGTAGCTACTGATTCTTTGTTTATAAACCACATTATTTAGGAAAACCAAAGAATAATGTTGTTTGGGGGTTTCTACATTTAGCATTTGGGTTCATGTCATGTTTTGTTATTATTTTGTATTTATAGACACAATTTCAGAATTTACTGAGCCTCAATATCCAAAATAATGGATTGCTTCTATGTGCTTTGTAGCCCTAATCATCAAATTTCCATGTTTCTATTATTTGGAAGTCACATTAATATATCAATTCCTCAACATTCAAAAGATTTAAGGCATTAAGCATATTACATTAATTTGCTTCCTAGGGTAATATTTCTCCCTCAATAATTTATCCCCCCAGTTTTTCCAAAGAATTCCAGATGTTTTTTGGCTGAAGTTTGTTCCCAAGAAGCCAGAGTGTGGTGTGAGACCACCCAGATTCTCTTTGCTGAGCTAATGCAAATGGAAATTAAGTCTTGTCACTGCCTTCAGGCTCCAAACTTTCCATTTCTTTTCCCTGTCCCTTAAGTTATTACCAATTCCTGTTGTTCATCTTCCCAAAGTACTTTTATGGGCCCTTCATCTTGTGCTCATCTCTCCCCTCGTGTCTTTAATCCCAGCAACATCTGCTGGTCTTAAAAATCTTGCTGGCTAATACACCCTGACTGTTAATATAATGCCAACATTCAGATACTTGGTGACTCATGACTAATCAGTTTACTTTCAGCTCTTTTTCCTTCAGGTTGAAAATGACAAAAAGCACATTATAGTGCTGTGACTTCTGCAGACAGGGGCATCCTTCCGTCAAGCGTCATCAACATTCTCTATAGTCTTCTTTTTGCATATGCTTTTATTGGGGCATTGTAATTCCACATCATTGTGACGTTCAAAGTGATACAAACATACATGCACACAGAACTTGGTGTGTTTCCCTCTAGATTTCAACCCTCTCCTCCCTTGTAGTACATGTTAGTGATATTGGTAGTGATAACCTTCATATATTGCCATAATATTATTTAAGCTGTTTCCTTCCTCATTCATCCTTTTATCCTTCCCCACATCCCTACCACTATTTTACTGGAGTATTTATCTGGAGTCCCTTTTTGTTTCCTATTTTACTTCTAGCTTCCATACATGAGAGAAAACATATGACCCTTGACTTTCTGAGACTGATTGATCTCACTTTGCATACTCTTCTCTAGCTCCACCCATTTCCCTGCAAATGACATCATTTTGTTCTTCTTTGTGGGTGAGCAAAACTCCATTGTGTGTACATATCACATTTTCTTTTTCCATCTGTTGAGGGACACCTAGGTTGGTTCCATAATTTGCCTGTTGTGAATTCTTTTTAGTGAAGTCCCCCATAACTTTTTCTACTTGCTAACCCTCAGTACTTGCCAAGGACATTGGTGTTTTCTTCTCACTCTTCTGAGTTACCTAGTTCATACCTCTGAAGCTTCTCTCAAGTCTGTATTTTTGGTAGAGCTCTCACTCATGAGTGTGATACTTGTAGGCTCCACAGCTACTGGGCATCTCCAACTGGATATGCCAGAAGCAACTCCAGTGAAAACCTTCAAGCTTGAATCCATTGTTCCCTACACTGTAGCAGGCTCCCTTACCTCATTACTTATTGCAATGAGCACCACTAACATCTAGTCCTTCCTCCGAGATGTCTTTCTCTATCCTTAATATTTAATCAATCAATTTTACATCCTGCCACTTTAACAGATGTATTTTTTCCCTTCATCCTACCTCCATTTCCATCCTTTTACTTGTATCTTCAGGTTTTCATCATCCTCTTCTAAAATCTTTACAAGATACTCAAAATATTCCTCCCTACACAATATTTGGATATACCCTGTTCAATACCTTCTTCTTAATGATTTTTCTAAAACAGAAATTATAACCATACCATTTCCCTGCTTAATATTCTTTAATAGTATAATTCTATAACCCACTCATCTGTTGATGGACACCTAGGCTGATTCGATAGTCTGACTATCTCAAATGTTGCTCCCTCCAGAAAGATTTGTCTACTCACTCTCACCGCCATGAGAGGTGCATATGCCTCTCTGTCTTCCACCATAGCACTTAGCATAATTTACAACATTTTGTCCCATTTGTTACAATCATCTGTGTATGTGACTGACTTTGAATTTGTAGAACATTATCTAACTTTCCAAGTACTGTGACTTAAATGGTCCATTAGGTGGAGTCCTTACCAGTGACATTGATAAAATGTTGTTCCTTCAATCTAATTTATAAATGATCTGCTGCCAGTTGCTTGTTAAATAGGAATTACTTCTATTTTAAAAGCTCATTCACTTCCTGCATTTCTCAGGCCCTGTTGTTCTACTCATGCTGTGGAGGTAAAGGTGGGTTTTGGCAGGCACAATGGCTTTCTGAGTACATAAAACATTATCTCCCCCCTAAGAGAAAAATAAGGTGCTAGATCTGCTTTTCACCATGGAGTGTCACCATGGAATATCCTAAATGGCCACCTGTGTTTACTTCCTCATGTCCATTACTCACAGAGGCTACCTCAATTGAAATGTGTAACTTCCCCCAGGAAGAGTTCTTTTTAACTTGTGTACCTTTTACTGTGAGCTGCCTCAAATTTGGGGGTTGTTTTTTGTTTTTTTGTTTTTTGTTTTTTGTGGTACCGGGGGTTGAACGCAGGGGCGTTCTACCTCTGCGCTATGCCCCCGGCCCTATTTTTCATACTTTATTTTGAAACCGGGTCTCACGAAGTTGCAGAGGGCCTCACTAAGGAGAGAGAGAGAGAGAGAGAGAAAGAGCAAGAGCGAGAGAGCTGAGGCTGGCCGCGAACCCGGATCCTCCGGTCTCCACCTCCCAAAGTACTGGGATTACAAGCGTGCGCCACCACACCTGGCGGGTTTTTTTTTAATAAAAAATAATTTATTGTCAACAAAGGCGATCAAATTTTTGAAAAGTACTATTGAATTTTAAAAAATCTAAATGAAATAATAAATTCATTAACCCAAATGATTCATCAGTAGTAAGCAAATGGAGAATCTTACCCTGATCTGACTTAATAGTTTCAAAATAATTCTCTTCAATAATGCAAAGTAAATTAATAGTACAAAGAAAGACTTTAATGCACTTTAGTGGGTATAGAAACATATAGGGGCCTTGAGGCCTTAGCTACCCCTTAACTGATGCTACCTGACAGCATATTTTTTAATATTATAATAAAACTCAGCCTGTTTAGGGATCATTTGGTTCAGATCAATTTCATCCATGTGATAAAATTATCTTTTATTTTCCTTTTGGAATACCTTTATTAAAAGACAAGAACATCAGAATTTAAGAAACTTAGTTTGTCTAACACACTTCTGGTTTAAGGGGAATTTTTCCCCTCAGTAATACTGTGATCCAGTACGATCCTATGGTAAATATTTAAGGTTTTACAGACTTTCCCTTGCTCTTGAGAACAACAGATTTACAAGTGCCAATCATGTGCATTTCCTCGGATACTAAAAAGAATTTTCATATGCAGAGAAAACATCTAAAAATTATATTCTTTCATTATCTAGAGCATTTGTTCACCAAAATCCACTAAGAAAAAGCAAAACAAAACAATCACAATTTTAGAGATGCTATCTCAATGTCTTCTTTTTCAAGATATTATGGATACCAACATAAATAACCTAATAATTTCCCCAATTAATAATTTCCCTTATTAATTTGCCCTAATAATAGTTCCTACTTATTTTTTTTCTAGTGATGCTCAAGCCAATTGAGATCAAATTCCCCTCCAAAAAATACAGCTAACTATATATTTTATATAAAGGGAAATGAACACAGACGGAAAGATAAGAAGGCAGCATCTTACAGGATTGAGACTTTGGTGTCACAAAAGCTGGATTAGAATCAGGGTTTTGTTACTCAGTGGTTATTAAGCAACACACTTTGGCAAGTTACTTAACTTTCTTGAGTTTAATATTTGAAATGAAGATAATACATAAAAACCTTTAAGATTTTTCATATTTAAGAATTATTTGACTATCTATCTACTAAATGCCCATTAGCTGATGCATAACAAAATTCAAGAAGAGCATTATTTCAAGTATCAGCCATGCTAGAATGCTTTTGCTATCCTGTCCTTTCTATTACTGTTAAATTCATTTATAAATTACCCCAGTTGCATCAGTAAAATGGCCAAGGGCATAATCCATTTTTAAAATGAAAGAATGTTCTTTCCAAATAAACCTGGAGCATAAAATATTACTAGAAGTTTATAATTTCAAAGTTACTCTTTGTCCCTCTCCCTCATGGAATTTAGGTTAGAGGGGGCTATTAACCCTGATTTGTACTATATTTGCTCAAGGAATGATAGCCTCATATCTCAATTTTTTAGATCAGACATTAAGGGGAATAGGTTTTATAAATCTGAATTAAAAAGCAAAGTTTGTAAAGCCTCCAGTGATTTTATGAGAAACCAGAAAGCATAACTTCATTAAGAATGGAAATAAAGCTCCTTGATCCCACTATTTCAGAAAATGTTCTTTCAGTGCACAAAGAAGGGAAGGTAAGAAAAAAATAAACATCTGGATGAGGTGGAGGAGGGAGAGAAACATTTGCCAGTCTTACTTGTGGTATCCCCTCTATAGTCAGAAGACAATTCTATCACTTCTGTAAATCATCAAAGAAGTCTGGAGTCTTTACACCCCAAAATAGCTAGGTTTGGAACTGTCCTCTACTTTAAACATTATGACATATTTCAAATAGATGAATGTTATCATCAGATGCCACTAATGGAAATGCACTTTACAGACACACCAAATTCTACTTAAAATGATATTCCAATGCATCAACTACATATTCACTTACGTTGATTTTTTTCAGAGGTGGGAAATCTACTTTAGATTTATAGGCAAAAATTGACCTAGTGCAAAACCAACCTTCAGAATAAAAAATATTTTTTCTTTTCTCTCTCTCTCGGCACTGGAGATGGAACCTGGGGCATTCTACCTTTGAGCTACAGGGTTAGAGGTAGAAACAGCAACTTTTAGTTGAAACAGGGTCTTGCAAAGTTGCTGAGAGCCTCATTAAATTGCTGAGGCTGTTCTTGAACCTGTGATTATCCTGTCTCAGCCTCCAAAATACTGGGATTACAGGTGTGTGCCACCATGCTCATCTCAGTCATATTTTAATTAGTCTGTGAATGATCCATGGTGACTTGACATCTACTAGTGAGGCCCCTATGATCAAGTTGGTAGTCATTTAATTGGTGTGATATGAGATCACCTGCAAGGTCCCTCAACCCTATGAACACTGATATTTCCTATCACAGTATCTGAAACTCCACCATTTGTATGTTTCTCTTTTTACTAGATTATACGTCTATTTATAGTTTATGTACTCAAAGTCTACATATTATAATGTATATAATATAATGTATTGCTTCCTAAGACCGTGACTTTTATTGGTGCCTTGTTATTATACATCATAATGAAGTTCAAAGTGGTACACATTCACACAGCACTTGTGTGCTTCTCTCTGTATCCCACCCCTCCCCACGCCCTCCCTATACATGCTAGTCAGATATATGGACCTAATATCATTTGAACTGTTTCCATCCTCAATCCTCCTTTTCCCCTCCCCACTTCCTCCACCAATCCCCTTGCATTATTCTACTGGTCTCTTCTCATTTATCTGAAATCTCTTTTGTTTCCTATTTTCTCTCTAGCTTCCTCATATTAGAGAAAATACAACCTGTGACTTTCTGAGACTGGCTGATCTCTCTCAGCATAATATTTCCAAGTCTCACTGATGAATGCTCGTTTTCCTTGGGTCTCTAACTCTACTATAGATTTTAATTGTTATTCTCATATTTATTTTTAGTTATGAAAAATTAAATGTACTGAATGTACAAATTATATTTTAACAGATCACCTATATACACATACCACCAAGAATATGCTATATATTGTTATATATTCATGTTTTACCATATCTGTTTATCTCTCTCCCTCTCTCTCTCTTTGAAGAAGTATACTTAAGCAAAAGGCTCACCTTTCTAATTGTTTTTGTTTTTATTTTATTGTCATTTTGGTACTGAGATCAAACTGAAAGGCATTCTACCTCTGAGCTACACCCCAGCCCTTTTTATTTTTTATTTTGAAACAGAGTCTTACCAAGTTGCTGAGGCTGGCCTCAAACCTACAATCCTCCAGTGTCAGCCTCCCAAGTACTTGCATTGCAGGCATGTGCCACCACACCTGGCTAAGGCTCACCTTTTCATATTCCATTTTTGCCCTTTTTCTTTCCTCCTCAATAATAATATTCTGCAGCTGGCCCATTCATTTACTCATTTAACACATATTTAATGGATACCTGTTGTGTTAAATGTTATTCCAAATATTTGAAATTCATCACTGAATTAAAGAGACAAAGTTTGCTGCCTTCCCACAGCTTACATTTTTTAGATGGATAACATAGATTATAATTAACATTATTAATTAGTATTTGTATATTGTGTGAGAAAGTGACAAATGCTATAGGAAAATTGAAGCTAATAGAGCAGAATAAGGAAGATTAGGAGTTTGAAAGGAGTGCAATTATAAATAGAAAATTGGCAGAGCAAAACATACTGAGAAAAGTTAGAAAGTAAGGATATGAATTTGATGGATATTTTGAGGAAGTACTTTCCAGGTAGAGGAAATAGGAAATATAAAGACCAAAGTTTACCTTGCATGTTTCACAAGAAAATGGGACTGCAGTAGAGGAAGCAAAGAAATGAAGTGCAAGACAGACTAAGAAATAAAATTAGAGAGATGATAAAAGTTAAATCATATGGGACCTGTGAATTCACTGATAGAACTTACTCCTAGAGAAATGGGAGTGATTGGAGGGTTTTAAGCGTAGATGGCATATCAACTAACTTATGTTTTCAAGGGAACATTTTGACATTCAGAATAGGCTGAAGGGTGGAAGCAGGATGCCAACTAGAAAGAAATTGAAATAATAAGGAGGTGGTGATTATAAGAGTAGCTTATACCACTGAGGATACTAAAAAATTGTGTTGTAACACATATACTGTGAACAAAGCTAAGAGACTTTCTCAATAGAAAGGATGTTACATGTAAGGAAAAGAGGAGACAGAATGATATCCAAGACTTAGACCCAAGTAACTGGAAATTTGACATGTATCAGTTATGAGTTGTTCTAGTTTGACTAAAAATGCATGTTATCAAAAACAATTACTTCTAATGTTTTCTAAAGTTTAAAACATTGTTATAAGTGAAATCATATTGACCTTTTTAACTTCATATTTTAAAAATGTATTCACATTTACCCATGTAGATATTCATTAATTTATCTGTTTTGTAGAATTCCACCATATGGCTAAGTGACATTTTTTTCTGTCATTCTTCTACAAAGAGGTACAAAGAGTTTGTTTCAACATTTTTACTGTGGAAAACACAGTGGTATATGATCTCTTGTAAGAATCTCCTCATGCATACATATAATGATATGTCAAATGAGCAGCAACAGCAGCTTCAATTCTTGCTGTCTTGTTTTAATAAGCAAGAAACAACAACAAAAGACAAGTAAAAATGGGAAACTGGGCCAGGCGTGGTGGTACACGCTTGTAATCCCAGTACTTGGGAGGCTGAGACGGAGGATCCAGGTTCGCGGCCTGCCTCAGCTACTTAATGAGGCCCTCCACAACTTAGTGAGACCCTGTTTCAAAATAAAGAATAAAAAAATAGGGCTGGGGGTGTAGTTCAAAGGTAGAATGCCACTGGGTTCAATCCCCAGTACCACAAAAATAAGAGAAACTGACCTAAATGGACATTCCTCAAAATAAAATATATAAAAAGCCAATGGACATATGAAAAAATATTCAATATCACTAATCATCAGGAAATTGCAAATCAAAACCATAATGAGATATCACCCCACATCAGTAAGAATGGCTATTATCAAAAGGCAAACGATAGCAAGTGTTGGCAACAATGTGGAGAAAAGAGAACCCTTGAACACTACTGGTGGGAATGTCAATTCATGCACCCATTATCAAAGACAGTATGGAGCTCCCTCAAAAACTTAAAAATAGAACTACTATGTAATCCAGCAATCCCACTACTGGATATATATCCAAAGGAAATGACATCAGCCTGTCAAGGAGACATCTGCACTACCATGTTAATTGCAGCACTATCCACAATAGTCAAGAAATGGAAATAACCTAAGTGTGTATCAACTGATGGACAGATAAAGAAAACACAGTATATACACACAATGGAATGCTATAAAAGGGATGAAATCCTATCATTTGCAACAAAATGAAGGGAACTAGAGATCATGATGCTGCATGAAATAAGGCAGACACAGGAAGACAAGTAGCACATGACGTCACTCATATGTGGAATCTGCAAAGGTTGATCTCATGAAAATTGAGAGTAGAGTGGTGGTTACGAGAGGCCCGGGAGACTAGAGGGGAGGAAAGAATGGAGAAAAGTTAATCAATGGGCACTAAATTATAGTTAGATAGGAGTTAGAAGTTCTGGTGTGCAATTGCACAGCAGAGTGACTATAGATAATGATAATGTACTTTGTATTTCATAGAGCTAAAAGAAAAGAAAGGGTTTTTGAATGTTTTCACCATAAAGAAAACATAAATAGATATTTTTACTCTGATTTAAACATTACATAATGCATATGCGCATATGGAAATATCGCATGGTATTCCACACATATGTAAATTTAAGTTTTTGTGGTTAGTTAAAAGTAATTTTAAAAGTAAACAAGGCCCTGATTATTAGCTAGATAGATAATCTTTTAAGGTATCTATGACCTTTTTAGTTTACCATTTCTGTAAATCACATAGTTTTATCTTTTGCCATTCTTTCTATTGCTTTGGTTAATCCTTTTAATATTCATTTCTGGGAGTTCTTATAAATCAATGAAATAATTTATCAGTCATATAAATTACAAGTATCTCTTAATAGTCTATGACTTTCATTTTGTTTAGTCTTTGCTTTTCACTTTAATATAATTAAATGTATCACTCTAGTTTTATACTTTGTGTATATGTCCATATATGTCTTTTTAATAAATAATTTCATAATCTAATGTCATACAGGAATTTTCACATTTTTCTCTAAATTTTTACATTTTTGCTCTTCAGATTTCAGTCCTATGTCACCACTCCTAATTTTCTTTTTTTTTAAATTTTGCATAACCTTTTTTTTTAACTTTTTATGTTCATTTATTGGTGCATTGTATATTATAATTATACATTTTGATATATGTCAGGGTATGAACATCATACATGCACACATTGCACATTTAGCCCTCCCTCCAATCCCACCCTATCCCCTCCCCCTTCCCTCCCTTTCATGCTCCAGATAGTGATTGAGTCTTATAGGTTTGTGTATGTACATCATGTGCTATAGTGTGTTTCCCTCCACTCCCCGCCCAACTCCCTCAGTTAGGTCAATTTCTATGTATGTTGTAATGTATCTAATTTTACACTTTACAAGATGAAGGACTCACTCTTCTCATCTCAAAACTCACCAGATACCTTCATGTATAGGCTTAATATTTGGTGTTTCCTTCATCAAGCCTCTTTCTCCACTCCCCTCTCCCTCCCTTAATCCCCTTCCACTATTCTACTGGTCTCCCTCGTTATCACCAAGTCCTTTTTCTTTCCTAAACAAGAGATGTTCTCTGCAAACATGAATGTATCAGTTTTAATGTCACTATGATGTATAATTACATTGCACCAATAAAATTCTAAAAAGAAAAATTCACCAGAAAGTAACAGTAATCACAACGGTGTGGTACTGACATAATATGTACGATATAGATACTTCTTTTTTGTTTGTTTGTTTGTTTGTTTGTTTGTTTTGCAGTACTGGGGGTTGAACCCAAGGGCATTCTACCTCCGAGCTCCACCCCCAGCCCTATTTTTTATTCTTTATTTTGAAACAGGGTCTTAATAAGTTGGGGAGGGCCTCACTAAGTAGCTGAGGCTGGTGGAGAACCCGAATCCTCCTGTCTCCGCCTCCCAAGTACTGGGATTACAAGTGCGTGCCACCACGCCCGGCTCCATAAAGACACTTCTAAGTACAAAAATTAGTCTTTGCATCTATCATCAACTAATTTTCAATAAAGAAGCCATGACAATTCAGTGGGGAAAAACAATCTTTTCAATGATTCATAAATTAACTCAAAGTGGATCAAAGACCTAAATATGAGACCCCAAACTACAAAACTATTTGGATAAAGTACAGGAGTAATACTGCTGACCTTGGATCTGACAATGGACACATACATATGACACCAAGAGCACAAGCGACAAAATAAAGTTAAGTGGGACTTTGATTTTTTAAAAATGTGCTTTAAAGGACACTAAAAAGATTGTATGACAAGAAAGAGAAGGAAAGAACACACTGCAAATCATGTGTCTATAGTAGACTTATCTGGAATATCTAAAGACTTCTTGCAACTCAAAAGGTAAGTTAACTCAATTTAAAAGTAACTCAATCATAAAAAGATAAATTAACTTAATTAAAAAGTAGACACAACACCTAAATATACATTTGTTCAAAGAAGAAGATAATATACACATGTTAAGATGCTCAACATCATTAAGAAAATGCAAATCAAAGCTACAATGAGATAATTCACCCCCCACTAGGATCGTTACAATCAAAAAGTCAGATAATAGTGAGTGTTGGCAAGGACATGGAAAAATTGAAACACTGTAGGTGGGAATGTAAAATGGTTCAGCCACTTTGGGAAACAGTCTTGTATTTTCTCAAAAAGTTAAACAGAATTACCATTTGAGCTTTAATTACATTTAAGTTCCATCTCAAAAAATTAAAACATATGTCCAGACAAAAATTTGTATATGAATGTTCACAGAGCATTATTAAAAATAGGTAAACGGTAGATATAACCCAAATGCCCCATCAATTAATGAACAGATAAACAAAATGTGGTAATGTCATATGGCAGAATAACAACGCAGCCATAAAAAGGAATGGTATACTGGTACATGCTACAACATGGATGAGCCTTGAAAACTTTATGCTGAATGAAGGAAAGCTGTCACAAAAGATCAAATATTACATAATTCCATTTATATGAAATTTCCAGAATAGAAAAATACACACAGAAAGCAGATTCATGGTTGCTTTTGGCTGGAGGGTGGAAAGGGCAATTGAGGTGGTAAAAGATAGAGGAAGTGGTATCATGTAGCGGTGAGAAAACTATTTTAAATTCATTGTAGTCAGACATCTCATTCTGTCTTCTTTGGCTATATACTATTTTTCCTAGTTTTAAATTTTTAAGTGTCTTTTCTTATCTCCAAGTAATTTCATTGATATAATTCTAACTCACTTATTTTCTTCCTACATATACCTACTCTACTTAATGTTTAGTTTTTAATTTCAATGGTTATTTTTCCATTTCTCAAAGTTAAATATGCTTCTTTCTTCAAGTATTTTTTCCTCTTTAGCTGTTTTATGTTGATAATTGTTATAACCTACTTCTTTTATATTCTTTTTCAGAGTATTATTGTATCATTTGATTTTGATGGAGCTACAATATTTCATTTTCTTGCACTTTCAAGTTGAACTGCTTATCATATTTTTTAATGTTTTTGATTGGAAGTTCACCTTCAGCGATGGTTATTTTTATGTGTGAGAGTCCTAATGGTCTACATGGGGGAAGTATTCCTGCAGACTGTCTTCTCTTTCATAAATTGGGGAATTGTAGCCAGATCTATTTTTGCATGCATTTTCAAAACAAATGTTTCAAAACCTTTGAGTAGTATGACTTTAAATCTTTAAATGTATGTGAACACAGTTTCTTTTTTTATTTTTTCCTTTTGTGGTACTGGGGATTGAACCCAGGGGCATTCTACCTCCAAGCTCCCCTCCCCAGACCTATTTTATTTTTTTACTTTGAAACAGGGTCTCATTATGTTGCTAAGAACTTTCCTTACATTGCTGAGGCTATCCTCAAACCTCAAATCCTCTTGTCTCAGCCTCTCAAGTACTGGGATTACAGTCGTGTGCCACCACACCCAGCTGTGAACACGGTTTCTAATTTGCAATTTTTCAGGTGACTCTTTCCCTCCAGCCCCAGCCCCCAATCAAGAACCAAAGTCCAGATGTACAAGTTCTCTTGTCCATTTTTCTGGCTTTGGCAGAGTATTTTTACTCTAATCATTGCTGAGGTTTTGAGAAGTCTTAGTTGTTTTTTTTTTTTTTTTTTTTTGCAGTACTGGGGATTGAACCCAGGGGCGTTTTACCTCCGAGCTACACCCCCGGCCCTATTTTTTTATACTGTATTTTGAAACCGGGTCTCACGAAGTTGCAGAGGGCCTAAGTAGCTGAGGCTGGCCGCGAACCTGGATCCTCCGGTCTCAGCCTCCCAAGTACTGGGATTACAAGCGTGCGCCACCATGCCCGGCATCAGGAATCTTAGTTTTAATTCTGTGTTTCATTCAGATCTCAGTCTCCATTTGCCATTACAACTTTGGGAGTGAGATACCCAAGACCTTAATAACCAGATAAGTACTCCTATCTCTGAGCCAAAAGACAAGCTATCTCCTCAGGCTGTCAACCCATCTAGTTAAAAAATAGGGGAAAAAAATCCATCCAAACCACTTTCCACCCACAGAAACTGCTTGCATGATCCAAATAATTGATTTTTCCCCTTCATGGAGCAGCTGTTGATTGAATTAACAAGAATATGTGGCTGTTTGCAAATCTGGTGGAGTCAGTCAGAAAGCATCAATCAATACAAGCTGAATCACCTTCTCTCCATATTTGAAAGTATTCAGAGAAATTTCCAATAGTCTCTCAATCTTCCTTCTGAGAAAATAAATCCTAATTTTTAAAGGTTGGTATCCAACCACAATGAGTACAATGATGCTAATCATCTTACTAACATACGACTATGGTTTCCTAATGGTTCTCAAGACCAATCAATCAAAACTATACTTTTACTGTGGAAATACAAGTTTCACTACCCCTGCCCATTTCATGATGATGTGCTTTTTCATCCTGAAATGTAATAGCATACTTCACTTTCTCTGAGGGCTGCTAGGAAATTAACATTACAATTAATTTATTCATGTTTTTTAATTTTTATTTTCTATTAGTTCAACTTTCTAAGATCTCTTGTGGATAGTATCCAATATATGCAAAATGGCCATATATGGAAAATGCAAACAATTATCTAGTGAGGGGGAGAGAGTCAGAGAAACTTTGATTAAATTTGTAATGTTTGAACTACTGACGATAAATGAAAGTACAGTGGTCCCCCTCTTGTCAGGGAATATGTTCCAAGACTCCCCAGTGGATGCCTCTGACTAGAGCTGGTACCTAACACTATATATACTATGTTTTTTCCCACAAATACATACCTATGATAAATCAATTTATAATTTATAAATTAAGCACAAGAAAACAACAATAAAGTAGAACAGTTATAAAATCTACTTTAATAAGTTATGTGAATAATGGTCTTTATCAAAATTTGATCATACTGAACTCACTCTTCTTGTGATGATGTGACAGGACACAGTGCCTACATGAGGAGGTGAATGGTGTAGGCACTGTGATGCAGGGCTTGGCTACTATGTAAGAGTTACTTAAATTTGAACTCAAATACTGCAAGACTGTGGTAGTTGCTCTAATAACTTCAAAGATACTAAGTGGCTAATGGGTAGGTAGTGTATACAAAAGAATGATGCATGTCCTGGGCAGACGGAATGGGACAGTGAGAGAGTTCATCACAATACTCAGAATGGCAATTTAAAATGTATGAGTTGTTTATTTCTGGAATTTTCCATATAATATTGTGGACTGTGGTTGACCAGAGGGAACTGAAACTCCAAAAAGTGAAACCACGGGTAAGGGGAACTAGTACACAGCAACTTTAAGCTTTAATCCTTTGAGTTGTTCTCTTTTACTTAGCACTGCTTAGAATTCTAATGAAGGAGAAGAAATAGAAGAGGAAAAGATGTGGGAGGAAAGGAGGATAATATTCATGGAGTATGTACATACTATACCCTTAGTTATTTTCAGGTTTACATGTACTGTCTTAATGTTTACAATTCAGTGACATATAATTTTTATTAACTGAATTTTAATGACAAAGGACTAGGGTAGCAAAATAGAATATGGAGGTGAAAAATCACACCCTGACTCAAAACTTAGTTTAAATTCTGGTTTTACACTTATCTACATTCTCATTTCTAATAAATTAACCTCCTTGTTACTTATCTTATGAATCAAACAGGGATAATGATAATATTTATGCCATAGTGCCATGAAGAAGGTTAAATAATTTGATATATGTAAAGAACTTAGAACAGCAACTAATTTATAGTTAGGTCTCAATATGAGTTAGCTCTTAAGGCATGGAAATACTTTTAAGCTTGTTCATAGGATAAGAGTTAATAAGTGGCTCAACTCAGATTTTAGCATTCATATGTCACTTCCAAATGCAGATCCCTTTAATAGTATCTCATTGTAATCTAACTAACTCAAAATCTGTATTTTTATTGTGCATTATACTTATATATCATTGTGAGATTCAGATTGAGACATACATGCACACAGCATTTGGTGTGTTTCTCTGAATCCCAACCCACTTTCTTCCTTTCCTCATACATAATATTGAAATTGGTATTGATAAGCTCATACATGAACACAGCATTATTTGAACAGTTCCCTTCAATAAGTCTCCCCTTTTACCTCCCCACCTCCCTCCCCAAATTCCCTTCCACTATTCTAATAATAGCTCCCATCATTATCTAAAGTCCCGTTTATTTCTCAATTTCTCTCTACCTTCCACATATGAGTGAAAACATATGGCCCCTCACTTTCTGAAACTGGCTAATCTCAGCATAATATTCTCTAGTTCCTTCCATTTTCCTGCAAATGACATAATTTTGTTCTTCTTTGTGGCTGAGTAAAATTCCACTGTGTTTATATACCACAGTTTTGTAATCCATTCATCTACTGATGGACATCTAGGCTGGTTTCAGTCTGACTATTGTGAATTGTGCTCCTATGAACATGGATACGTATGTACCACTATAATATTCTGACTTCAATTCCTTTGGGAAGATCCAGAAGATTGGTATAGCTCAGTCATATGGCGGTTCCATTCCCAGTCTTCTGAAGAATCTCCACACTGATCTCCATAGCACAGCTGTACTAATTTGCAATACCACCAAAAGCATATAAGAGTTCCTGTTTCTTCACATCCTTGCCAAGATGTATTATTGTTTGTATTTTTAATGTTGCCATTATAACTGGATATCTCTATATTTTTAACTGACATTCATTGAATTTAAATGTGAGGAAGGTATATTTGTCAGTTAAAATTCAAGAAACTGGGGAGGAAGAAAGGAGGTGTGGGGGGGTATATAGAGGGAAACACCCCAATTGATATGTGCACGTATGTATGTATGTATTACTTTGTGTCTCACTATCATGTATAAATACATTGCACCAATAAAAGTATAAAAATTCAAGAAACAGGATAATGTGGACTCAAAATTAATAAAAACTAACCGACTAGGTTTAAGATATTAGATATTAATATATTAAAGTACAAAAGTTTGGTATTAAAAGAAAATATTTCCTTAAAAAGGTAAAGCCAGATATTTATATTTCATTGAGTCTTTGTAAGGAAAAGAACTTCCATGCCCTACAATTCCGTTTTTTAAATTACTACTGTATATCAGAGAAGGAAATGAGACTAATAGGTTAATAAGTTACTAGTATAGAAATCAATGCATAAGACAAAAGAAATTGGTACAGACTGAATGCATCCCCCCAAATTTCATGTGTTAAAACCCTAGCCCCCAAGGTATGGCATTAGGATTTGGGACCTTTGAGAGTATTATTCCAAACCACCCTCATGACAGGAACTAGTGCTCATAGAAAAGACACCTCGCATTGCTAACTTGTTCCTTCCCCCATGTGATGACAAAGCTAGATGGCACCATCTGCAAGCCCAACAGATAGGCCCTCACCAGACACCAAGTCCGCCAGCACCTTTATCTTGGACTTCCCAGCTTCCACAACTATGAGAAATAAATATTAATTATTTATAAGCTACCCAGTGTGTGGTATTTTGTCACAGCAGCCCAAACAGACTAAAACAGGACAGTTGAGGGCATTTTGGTAGGAATGAGATAAGGGAAAAGTTGTCCAACTGTATTGTAGTAATAAAGGGACACAAAGAGTCATAGTAGATTTTGACTCTCCTGGAATGTTTCTAAATATATACCTTCTACTGTGTCATTCATATATTGTGCCATTTGGGTTGTTACTTTTAAATTCTACTAATATTAAATAACTTTTAAAAATCACCCATAATTCTACTGATTTAACATG
The DNA here is from genome assembly GCA_004027185.1 of Glis glis. Lineage (NCBI taxonomy): Eukaryota > Metazoa > Chordata > Mammalia > Rodentia > Gliridae > Glis > Glis glis. The sequence goes on along the minus strand of PVJS01005691.1, from coordinate 24,130 downwards.
ATATTTTATGTGTATTTCCTTCATGTGATTATCCAAACACAGATATACATTTATATAATTTAATTTTTATATACTACATTCTGCATGATTTAGCAATTATAACCAAAAACATTTCTCATTTTGTACTTTAACAATCTATGATTTTATTAGCAATAAAATATCATACTAATTGATGAATCATAATTAATTTAACCTTTTCTAAATTGTTGCAAATTTAGGCTCTCTACTGCTTTTTTAGGAGGATTTGGGAATATAAAATTTTCATATATTTTTATTGTTCTTGTTTTCAATTCCTTAGGAAGTATTACTAGGAGTAGGATTGATTATTTGATTCACAGTTATAAACATTTGTACAGTTTTTGACATATTGAAATTTAACATTTGATTCCTAAGATTTGATTATAACGAGGTATTAAAATGTCTCATTCATTTCCATGAAAATGACATAATTTTGTTCTTATTTATCACTGAGTAGAATTCCATTATGTATATATACCCCATAGTTTAGTAATGCATTCATCTGTTGATGTACATGTTAGCTGGTTTCATAGTTTGGCAATTATGAACTTGCAGCTATAAATATAGATATGTATGCATTACTATGGTAGTCTGGTTACAATTCTTTTGGGTAGATACCTAGGAGTGGTATAGCTGGGTCATATGGTAGGTTCATTCCCATTCTTTTGAGGACCCACCACACTGTTTCCTAAAGTGGTTGCACTAATTTCCAATCCCTCTATGTATCAGAGTTCCTACTTCTCCACATCCTCACCAGCATTTATTATAGTTTGTGTTTTTAATGATTGCTATTCTAATTGAGGTTAGGTGAAATCTCAGGGAAGTTTTGAATTGCATCTCTCTGATTGTTAATGATTTTGAACATTTTTTCATATATTTTTTGGCATTTTGCATTTGCAGGGAAATGGATGGAACTGGAAAATATGCTAAATGAGATTAACCAGTCACAAAAACTGACAGGTCGAATGTTCTCTGTCATATGCAGAAGCTAGGGAGAATTGGGACACAGGAGGGACTCCAGACAAAGGAGGAGAAACCTTAGTGGAGTGAAGGAGGGGATCTAACTGAGGGAGATGGGAGGGGGGAGGAAGACTGAAGAGGGAAATACTTCAATGGACGTGAGGTACATACACAAACTTATCAATGTCAATCACTATGTTGAGCATGGGAGGGTGGGGAGGGAGAGGGAGTGGGGTGGGAACTGGGGGAGGGATCAGCGAGTTCTGTGTGTATGTATGCCTTTATCACCCTGAACTTCAAGATGCATGATTGTAATGCACCAATAAAAGAAAAAAAGTCTTGATCATTTTAGTAGTAGAATAGTATTCTATTATATGATTATGGCCTAATTTGTTAAATAATCCCTATTGACATTTAGACTGTTTTTAGATATTCTGTGTTATATGCAATGAAGGAAGAACATCCTTGTTAATATGTCATATATCAAATGGTACTTTCACTAGAAGAATTCTATAAAATGAAATGGGTGGCTTGAAAGGGATGTATTTATGTACATGTGATCAGCATTGTTAAAATTACCTTGAAAATATTGTATCCATTTGTAATTCTTCATCTGAAATTAGTCATCAATACCTCCACAATCCTATAGATTATTAATTTCTATAAACACTTGCCGATATCATAAATTAAGCAATCAAACAATCCCACACTAAATGTTTTCATTAAGGAAACAATATCTTGTTCATAAATCTCTAACACTGAAGAAAAGAAGCCTGGAGCCATTCATTCATATCAGAAACCTTAGGGAAACAAATTCCAAAAAAGGTTGAAGAAAGATAGGCATAAGACAAAGGCTAAAGTAAAATTTATCCAAATATATGTGAGAATATAAAAAGTAAATTTTTGGTAATAAAATTTTGTTTATTTTTATGTTTTATTGACATATAATGGTACATGTTTATGGGTTATAGTGTGATTCCAATTTGTGAATTTAATGTGTAATGGTCAAATCAGGGTAAATAAAATTTCCATTTCCTTTAACATTTATCATTTCTTTATGTTGGCAATCTATGAACTCTTCTTTTCCAGTTCTTCATAAAATATGTAATAAATTATTGTGAACTATAGTCACCCTTCTATACTGTAGAACATTAGAACTTATTGTTCCTATATAAGTCTATTTTAGTGTCCATTATCCAACTTCCATTTTCCCCACTCTCTGCACTTCTTAACCTATAATGACCACTTTGTTGCTCTCTACTTCTATGAAATCAACTTGTTTAGTTTCCACATACAAGTGAGAACATGTATTTATTTTAGGCAACATATTAACAACATACCTTGATTGCAAATAGATTTCTACAATACACTCAGATTTCAAAAAGTATTCAAAATGGCAGGAAAGTCACATTAGTAGGGCAAATGCATACCTCTAAGAACAGTTTCACAAGGGTAAAAGAGGCAGAATGGGTTAAAAACTCATAAGAACTCACAGACAAGCAGGCATAGATTCATGACCCCCCACATAACACCAAAGACCGCAATAAAGCACAGGTAAGGAGTTTCCAGGAAAGTTTGATCAAGACAGCCCATGGGACTAAGCAACTTACTGAATATTTGGTTTCTAGTTTTCCTACCCACAACTATAACCCTGTCATTGCAAAGAGTAAAATAGGAACCTTAAAAAATAATGGTTGTCCAAAGTATGAAAGAAGATAGAAGGAAACAGATGAGTTTGAGTGTTCTGGCCCAAATGGATTAGTGGTAGATGTGAAAATGAATCATTTCAAAGCCACAATTATACATCTATGAAAACAAAAAGATTGGATTGAGGGAAATCTTGCCCTAGCATTTATACAATAATAGTGAATGTTAAAAATTACAATATATGTTACCTCAACATTGACTCCTGGCTAACCACTGAAGTATGTCATCCAAAGAACATGTGGATGTCAATATGGTTTCAGAAAAAAAAAAACAAAAACATGAATAAGGACAATTTCTTTAACAAATCTGTGCTTCATCCCAGAAGTGAAAAATGGAGGAGGTAAAACAGACAGGTCCGGTGAATGCCAGCTCTTAAATTCCAGGGTGCTATGCCGCAAAGAATGTGAAGCTGCTAAATGCTCTTCTCGTCAAGAACAGGAAAAAAAATTAAAAAGAAATTCTGATGCCAACAGAATCACTAAATTGGGTTTTTTAAAAACACTTTATTCTGATTCTTTGTATCTTAAAAATGAAAACAAAGATAAGCCCTACAAATAAAATATAAAGAAGCATGGAATCAACATGTAAATGTGGTGATAAAATTTTATCTAACATTTAAATTCAAATTCTGTCACCTCAAAGGATTGAAAGAAAAAGGCACAACTCTTCATCCTGCTAGTGTTATTTGAGCATTTGTGTTTTAATTTGCCACTTTCATTGCATGGATTATTATACTACAGCAAATGCAGAGTATTACATGTGCTTATTAACTAGATGTGCATCTGTTAGAAGATGATGGCCTATACACTCTGCAACTATGAAATTAAGATTTGCTGAAGACAAATTAAAGTAATTAATCACATTATCATGTATCACCTAGTCAGGCAAGAAAGAGACTGCAATGAAAGGAAAGATGGAATTCAGTTATGAATTTATAATCCAGGGGAAAACCTAATACCTGCTGTACATCATGCAGATTCCAAATGAGGCTCAGCAGACACCCTTTATCCCTTTAATTAGATAGTATCATTACAGAGTTTTAGTAAGCATGCAAGGCTAGTTTTGAAGAAAACATATTACTGCTAGCAGCTTAGTTATCTTTATATGTAAAATATGTTAGCCCAAGGAACATTATCATTTCTGCCCTTCATAAATCTAGCAAAGCAACAGATCCTATAACATTTTTTATCCTTTTTTTTTTTTTTGGTGATTTTCAAAGAGTTTTTCTTTTACCCAGGAATGAATGTGGCTAGGTTGTTTTATCCAACTAATCAACATACTTCTCAGTAGAATAATCAGTCTATAAGTAAGTCTGAACCCTACACCTCTCTTGTACATGATTAAGACCACTGCCAGATTAATATCAGAAAAAGACATTCTCACTCCTTCATTCTATGATAGTTTCATGTAATGGTTTGGATTTAGAATATCCCCCTGGCCCTCACAGAAACCAGGCAGAGATGTTGGAGGTGGGGCTTGGTTGCTAAGGAGGGCCCCTGGGGGTATGGCCCTGGGAATTATATAAGGTCCCTACTCCCCTTGCTCTCTCTCTCTTTTGCTTCCAACCTCTATAATGTGAGAGCAGAGCCCTTGCTCTCTCCCTCTCTATGCTTCCCACCACTATACCCTGAGCTCCCAAGACCCTGCCTGACCCTGACATGGATTGAACCTCTGAAATCTCCAGAATGGTGAGCAAATAAGTCTACCTTCCTCTAAATTGTGTGGTCAGTTGTTTTTTGGATCATAGCAGTGAGAATGTTACTTAGACATGTTGTATACTTTCTTACCCATAATGAGGTGATTTCATTCTCCACTTTCTAAGTCATCATGACATCAACAAATATACATCAAAATTTGCTTGAAGCCCAAGGAGAAACTAATAACTCAGTCTTTGAGAGTTTCATAGTTTACCAGAGAAAATATTCAAAAAAGAGAATTGAATGATAAATCAAATCAAATTAAAGCATATGTATTAAATTCTGTACTTTAAAAACAAAGTACAGGCAACAAGCAAGACAAAAGAATAGGAATCCCCAGATTATCATGGAGACACCGACTTAGCAACCATACACAGGTTCATCCATGCTCCAGTTAGGAGACTTCTGCACCTTGGGCTAGAGAAACCAGTCATGTCAAACAGGTAGGGAAATTCATGATGCTCACTTGCCATAGTCCTTCCCCCTGGATTAGCAAAGCACAACTGAGAGAAAATTCCCAGAGATCCCAGCTCCTACCTCAGGAAATCAAGAGAAGACGAGCAGATATTCCCTGTTCAGACACTCAGGGAGGAGGGGTCGCCAAAGAGGTTGATGTCTGTCTTGCCCAATTCTAAGTACTGACAGGAAAAGATGGCAGGTTGAGGGCTACTGAGAATGAAGGCAAAGTTTGGACTAGCATGTATCTGCATCCCACAGACCCATATCCTGCTAGAGTATCCCAGACCAAGTGGTGAAAATGTCCAACTCTCACCCTCTCACTGGGGATGGAAAAACTTGAAACATGCATCCAAAATCATAGACTTTCAGGGGCTTCCTGAGGGACTTTTCTGTCTCACTCATCTCAGAAAGACAAAGGACCCAACACATACCAGATGCTTAGGAGCCCATGAGAACAAAACAGAACCGTGTGCTTGCTGCTGCTCTGAGGATCTGTGGTATAACAGACACAGGTTGATACAGCTTAGCAGCCCGACTGCTGAGAGCAAAAGACAACTAGGTGGCTTTCAGAAGCTCTAGAGAACCTGTAGTAATGCAGAAAAGCACCAGAGGGAGAAAGTTAATGGATACTCAATTATTATAGACTGTACCCCCCATTAATATGTTGAAACCCAATCTCCAATTGATAATATCTTCTGTGAAGCCTTTGTGAGGCAATTAGGTTATGAAGGTGGAGCCCTCACAACTGAGATTAGTGCTCTAACAAGCAGAGCCCAGAGAGCTAATTCGTTCTCTCTCTCTGCCTCATGAAGACATGGCAGGAAGATGGCCCATCTGCATACAATGAAGAAGGCCCTAACTAGAAACCAGCCATATTGATGCTCTGATAATTTAATGTTTGGTTTTATTTAAGTCACCTAGTCTATGCTATTTGGTTTAATAGTTTAAACAGGATAAAATATGAAAGTATATAATTTGTGACATCAATAACAATGTGTTGGAGGAGAGAAGAGTAGAAATTTGAATGTAAAACAAAGTAAATTATTATCAGCTTGAAACAGATTGTTAAAAAATACTTTATGTAAGACCCATAGTAAGCTTGAAGAAAATACCTGTAGACACCCACAAGTACAAAGGAGAAATAAATCTAAACACTGAAACACAAAGGAAGACCCAAAGAGAAGAAAAGAGAGATAAAAAAGCTACAAGTCAGATATAAAAAATAAACAAAATGGCAATGGTAAGTTGTCCCCTATCAGTAATTACTTTAAATGTAAATATATTAAAATCCCCACACCAAAGATATAGAGTGGCTGAATGGATTGCTAAAAAATGAAATCCAACTGACTGTTGTCTTCAGGAGACTCAGAGTCACATAGCCTGAAAGTAAAAAGATTGAAAAAAATACAGCCCACACAAATGGTAATCAAAAGAAACCAGAAGTTTTCATACTTATTATCAAGTAATATAGACTTTAAATCAAAAACTGTCCCAATAGACAAAGAAGGACATTATATAATGATAAAAGAGTCAAATTTCCAGGAAGATATAGCAATTATAAGTATATATGCATCCAACATTGAGGTACCCAAATAAATGAAGTAAACATGAATAAAATGAAAAAATAGAGAAAGATCAACAAATATGAGATTTAACATATTTATGAGATTTATAAAATATCAACAAATATGAGATCACACACACACACACACACACACAGCCATTCAATGCATGGGCCAATGAACTAAACAGACATTTCTCAAAAGAAGTACAAATGACCAGAAATTATAGGAAAAATGTTCCACTTCTTTAGCTATCTAAGAAACACAAATCAAAACTACCAGATTCTATCTCACGCCAGTCAGAATGGCAGTCATCAAGAATACAAATAAAAGCTTGGTGCAGTTGTGGTGCCTGCCTATAATTCCAGTACTTAGGAGGCTGAGATAGGAGGATCACAGGTTCAAGGCCAGCACAGGGTAATTTAGCGAGACACTGTTTCAAAATAAAAAAAAAAAATAGGCCTGGAGATGTAGCTCAGAGGTAAAATGCCCCTGGGTTCAATTCCCATTACCATATACACACAAAGAGGGAATACAAATAACATGAAATGTGGGGAAAAAAGGAACCCTTATACACTATTGGTGGAAATGTAAATTAGTACAGTCACTATGGAAATCAGTATGGAGGTTCTTCAAAAAACTAAAACTGGAATTACTATATGATCTACCTGTACCATTCCTCAGTATTTATCCAAAAGATTTAAAGACAATATACTTTAGAGATACATGCATACCCATGTTTATCATAAGACAATACAATTCACAATAGCCAAGTTATGGAATCCGCCTGTCTGTCAATAGATGAGTGGATAAAGAAAATATGGTATATATACAAAATGGAGTTGTTTTTAGCCACAAAGAAGAATGAAATTATGTCATTCGTAGGACAATGGATGGAACTGAAGAGCATTGTGTTAAGTAAAGTAAGCCAGACTTGAATGGCAAATGCCATAGGTTATCTCTCAAATGTGGAAGCTAAGAGAAGGGGGAGAAGATAAAAAGGTATCTTATTGAAAGCAGAATGAAGACCATTAGGTAAAGGGAACAGGGGCAGGGAGGAGAAGGATGTAAAGGGAGGTACTGGGAGTAATATTGATCAAGTTATGTTTTATGTGCATATAAATATGTCACAGTGAAACCTATTCTATATGGTTAATATACACCAACAAAATAGTTGGTTATTGAAAATATGAACAAATTTAGCAAAACTTTAGCTAGACTAATAAAAGAGAGAGAAAACTGATATATAAAATCAATACAAAAGAGAAATCATTACAACTGATGTCACAGAAATAAATAGGATTGTAAGAGACTACTTTGAGAAATGATATGCTAACAGATTGGATAGCCCAGAAAAAGTGGATAAATTCTTAGAAATATATGGCCTATCAAGATTGGATCATGAGAAATACAAAATCTGAACAAACCTGTAACTAGTAAGGGGACTGAATCAGCATCAAAAATCTCTTGCCACAGAAAAGCCCAGGACCAGATGGTTTCTCTGGTGAATTCTACCAAACACTTAAAGAAGAATTAGCAACAATCCTTCCCAACCTCTTCCAAAAATTGGAGAGGACAGAATATTTCCAGATTCATTTTAGAAGATCAGCATTATCCTAATACAGATTCATATAAAGCCGTTTCAAGTAAAATACAGGCCAATATCAATGTTGAATATAGATGCAAATATACTCAACAAAATACTAGCAAACTGATTTCAAGGGTACATCCCACAAGAAATCCCACAAGTGGGATTTCTCCCATAATAGTTTACATATGAAAACTCAATGTGATACACTGTACTAAAAGAACAAAGGATTAAAATCAAATGATCAGATTGATAGATGCAAAAAGAACATTTCACAAAATTCAACACTCGTGATAAAAAAAAAAAACTCAATAAACTGGGAAAGAAAGAAATGATGCCAACATAATAAAGACCATATATGAAAAAGCCAATGGGTGGCATCTTAGTCAACAGAGGAAAAGAAGAAAAACAGAGAGAGAGAGAGAGAGAGAGAGAGAGAGAGAGAGAGAATTTCCTCTAAGATTAGAAATAAAATAAGGATGTCCAAGTCTCCCCGCTTCCATTCAATATAGTACTAGAGGCCCTAACTATAACAATTAGGCAAGAAAATGAAACAAAGAGCTTCCGAATTGGAAAGGAAGAAGTAAAATTACCACATTTCAGAGATGATAAAACCTCATATATTAAAACACTCTATAAAGACTCCACAAAATAAAACTGTTAGAACAGAAAACAAACCCAGCAAAGTCATAGGATACAAAATAAACTTGAAAAAAATCAGTTGCATTTCTATGCACTATGAATCTCCTGAAAAGGAAATTAAGAAAACAATCTCATTTGTAATTGTATCGAAAGGAAGAAAATACTTAGGAATAAAGCTAAACAAATATGTGAAAGGCTTGTAACTTTGAATTGGAAAACATGTTTAAAACAAATTAAAGATACATGTAAATCAAGGACATCCTGTATTCATTCATTAAAAGAATTGTTCAACTATCTGTACCACCCAAAATGATCTAAAGATTTAATACAATCGCTATCAAAACTCCCATGGCATGTTTTACAGAAACAGAAATAAATTCCTAAAATTCACATGGACCCACAAAGACCCCAATTATTTAAACTATCTTGAAAAAGAATAACAAAGCTGTAGGCCTCCCTCACATTTGCTGACTTCAAAGCACATGACAAAGATACAGTAATCACAGCAGTACCATATTGGCATAGAGACAGACATATATGCCAAGGGAATAGCATAGAGAGCCCAGAAATAAGCCCATGCATACATGGTCAGATTGTCTTGCCCAAGGGTGCCAAGACTGCACAATGAAGAAAGAATAGTTTTTTCAACCAAAAAAAAAAAAATGTTGGGAAAACTAGATATCCAACTGCAAAAAAAAAAATAAAATAAAAAAATAAGATTGGACCCTTATTTATTTTGTCTTATGCCATACACAAGAATTTACTCAAAATGGATTAAAGACCTAAATATAAGAACTGATCAACAATATTCCTACAGAAAACACAGGGGGAAAGTCATAACAATGATCTAGACTGACAGTGATTTCTTGGTTATGACCCAAAGCACAGGCAACAAAAGCAAAAAAAAATTTTTTTTAAGTGGACACATTGAACTAAAAAGCTTTTGCGTAGCAAAGGAAATAATCAACAGAATGAAAAGCCTATCTAGGGAGTGGAAGAAAATACTTGCAAACTGTATATCTGATAAGAAGTTAATATCCAAAATATATAAAAATCTCCTACAACCCAATAAGCAAAATAAATAACCTGATTTTAAAAATGGGCAAATGTAACTGGGCATGGTGGTGTACACCAATAATACCAGTGCTTGGAAGGCTGAGACAGGAGGATCACAGTCTCAAGTCCAGCCTCAGCAACTTAGTGAGGCTCTCAGCAACCTAGCAAGACCCTGTTTCAAAATAAAAATAATAAAATTGGACTTGGGGTATAGTGCAGAGGTATAATGCACCTGGGTTCACTCCCTACCAACACACGCACACACACACACACACACACACACACACACACACACACACGCAGGTAAATGACTTGAACAGACATTTCTCCAAAGAAGTCATGAAAATGTCAAAGGTATATGAAAAAATATCCAACATCACCAGGAGAATGCAAATCAAAGCTACAATGAGACATTGCATCAAACCTGCCATATTTAAAAAAGAACATTATTGAAAAGCCATTATTAAAAAAGAACACATCAAAGAAAAAAAACAGAAAATATTGTGCTGGTGAGGATGTAAAGAAACTTAAAATCTTGTGCATTATTGATGGGAATGTAAAATAGTGAAGTCATTATGGAAAATGGTATGAAAGCTTCTCAAAAGTAAAAAAAAAAAAAGACATACTGTGTGATCCATCTAGCTCACCTCAGGGTGTTTATCCAAAAGAATTTAAAATATGATCTGAAGTAGAAATGTGTACTCTTTATACCATTAATCACAATAACAAAGAAAATGAAACAACCTAAAATCTATTAATAGATGAATGGACAAAGAAAATTTGATTTTATATACATACACATATACATGAATATAAATATTATTCAGTCTTAAAAAAGGAAACCATGCCTGTAATCCTAGTACTTGGGAGGCTGAGCCAGGAGGATCACAAGTTCATGGTGAGCCACAGCAACTTAGCGAGGACCCCGTTTCAAAAAATAAATAAATAAATAAAAAGGGCTGGGGGTGTAGCTCAGAGGTAGAATGCCCCTGGGTTCAGTCTCTAGTACCACAAAAAAAGTGAAGGAAATCTTATTGTATGGTTCAACATTGATGAACCTTGAGTACATAACACTGAGTGAAGCAAGCCCATCACAGCAGAGCGGATACTGCGTGATTTCCCTTCCATGCAGTCTCTAAAGTCATCCAACTCACTGAAGCAGAAAGGAGGATGAATGATGTCTACCTGGGGCTGGAGGCAAGGGTAAATGGGAAGTTGTTGTTCAGGTAAGTAGAAATTCAGTCAGGCAGGATAAAAAAATGTTCTTATTAACAGGGTAGATTTCATGTTATGTATTTTTTATTTTTAACACACACACACACACACACACACACACACACACACACATATATATATATATACTGAAGGGAGGCTTCACAGTAGAGAGTTTGTTAGAGTTCTAAGACAAAACTACCCCCCTAGTTAGCCTTCTACACATTCCCTGCAGCCCACACCGTAAACTAAGAAATTATGCACCCAGCATTTATTGCTGGAATGAAAAATCAAAAGGGGAAGGAAAAATGGGAAGGACAGACACACATAAAACAGAGACACTACTCTGGGATACGCAGGACTCAAGGCTGGGGCGTCAGAGATTGATGTCTTCATTCCAGCATTGTAGCCAACTTTCTCCTCACATACCCTGTCTTCCTTTCTGTTAACTTTCCCATTTTGGAGAAAAGCCTATTGTTATAAAAACTCTCTATTCACAGCAGAAGAAACTCAGGCTACTGAGAACATCTAAACAAGTCTTTCATTCTTCAATAGGAGCAGCATTCATGGGCCACAGAACATCTGAGGAAAGAAGTAGTATAAAAGAACAACATAAGCTGGGCGTGGTGGTGCACATCTGTAATCCAGTACTTGGGAGGCTGAGACAGGAGGATCACAGGTTGGAGGTCAGCCTCAGCAACTTAGCAAGGCCCTCCATAACTCAGTGTGACCATTTCAAAATAAAAAATAAAAATAGGGCTGGGGGTGTAGCTCAGAGGTAGAATGCCCCTGGGTTCAATCCCCAGTAGCACAAAAAATATAGTTTAAATTATATACTTATCTGTTACATCCTCTGGGATATATATATGGTATTGAGGATTGAACCCAGGGGCATTCTACCTCTGAGCTACACCCCAGCCTTATTTTTTATTCTTTATTTTTAAACAGTGTCTCACTAAATTGTTGAGGGCCTCACTAAGTAGCGGAGGCTGTTTATGAACCTGCGATCCTCCTGTCTCAGCCTCCCAAGTACTGGGATTACAAGAATGTGCCACCACACTTGGCTCTAAACTATTTTTAATCAGGGTCCTAAAAGTGATTTGAAAGTGTTGACATGGATAAAAAACAAACACAATTCTAAAAAATAATCACAAGAAAATAAGATCTTTGGGAAGTTAGTAGATTAATAGCAAAAATATTCAAAGATCTGGAAGATAAAACTTGTGATTTTTAAAAAATTCTCTAATCCTACAGCAAAGAAAACAAGAACAATAACAAAATTATAGAAACTGTGAGGAAAAGAGACATAAAGAACCATTCAGGAAGTCCAATATTCCACTGAAAGTCACTTCAACTGGAAAAAACAGATGAATTGAAGGGGAGGGAAACACCCTCAATTAACAAGGATAACAAGTTTATGAGTGTTAAAGAGAAGGATCATTTTTCAGAATGAATATGTCCAGGAATTAGAGATATGCACCTCCATGCCCCCAGAGGTAATAGATACCTCCTTAGAATCTCAAAATTAAAATAAGACTGTGAGAGTTTATGGGGGCATGGGGATTCAGGTCATCTATAATGTTCTAAGAATTAGTTAAACCAAATTCTAGAAGATAATGGAACATTGACTTTAAGAATTGAGAGAAATGTATTTGAATTCCAGAATTTAATACTCAAATGATCATCCAAGATGAAGAGATATGTTCAAACAGGTAAGTTTTGGAAATTTGAAGTTCCACAAATACTATCTCTGTATTTGAGGATATACTCTAGAAAAATTAAGGACAATAACCATTAGACAGGAAGACATGAGATCAGAGAGACTGTAGGTCAGAAAGAACTAGAGATTAAAGGGATTCATGCAATAGGAAATGTGATTAAAGAGCTGCATGCATAAATGACAGTTGCATTAATATTAATTAATATGATTATTATAATATCAGAGTGATCTAGGTGAATCTGTTAGTTTCAGAATCTAACTGAACCTGCTCAACCCATAGACTAGTGATTCCTGGACATCCATTTGACTTGATATGCATTCTTAAACTTGAATATAAAGCAATGCTGCTGCTGCATCCCAAGGGCAAAAAGTGAGGAAGAATCCCTGCTCTTCACAAACTCAGCTAAGAGCTGTTAGTGCAGAAAGGTTTAAAACAACCACAGAGACACTGGTGACCTGAGCCCTTTAATCTGTAGAAACACATGACATGAGTCTATAATAAAGCAGGCACCTTTTTGAAAGAGTGTCTCTTTTTCGATGGGTACCACCAGCAGAAAGGAGAAGGTAGCCACATGCTTTTCTCAAGAGATTTCAACATCAATGAAGAGGCTAGAGTGAAAGATCATAGATTAATGCTTTCTGAGCGCCTATACCTTCTGGAAGCTAAAAGAAAAAAAAAAGAAATAGCTAAGATTTGGGATGGGGTAGTACTTGGTTTACAACTATTAATAGTGCAGAATTCATGACTAATGAGCCATCAACTTTTAGATTACTTATATTAGTGTATTTAAAATCATAACCACAAAAGAATGGAGACAAGGAATACTCATTTTACATTTGCAAATTTATAAATGATTACATAGCAAAAAATAACAAGAAAAAAATTTCCACCTCAGATAATGGCAAAAAGGCATTTGATAAAACTAAAAAATTGTTCCTGGTTAATACTCTAGAAAACAATGGAGAGGACACTTGTTTAGGAATGTGATATCATAAAACCATACCTAACACAATATTTAGCAATGATACACTGGAGTCATCCCCACCGACATCAAGAGAAAGACAATGACAAGGGCTATTCCCATTATTATTTAGCATTTTCCTAGAAGTCCTATTCAAATATAATAAGACATTAAGACCAAAGGGGAATAAAAATTATCATTATTTAAAAACTCTAAGATTATGTACCTAGGAATTCCTAGAACATAGACTGAAAATTCCTAGAATCAGTGAGAGTTGAATAAGAATATTTTGAAATTAGCCCAAATTTCCATTTTTATATAGAGCAATAAAAACTAGTTAGGAAATATTAAAAAAGAAGTTTTGAGTTCCAGTAGCTATAAAAAATAAGTTTAAAACACTATGAAAAGAAATGCAGAAGACCTTTCTAAAAAGGCTACGAAATTTTCCAGAGCCACATAAGAAAATTTAACACTTAAATGTGGAATGTAGTCATTCTATATTCTTGGTAGGAAGACTAAATATTGCCAAAGGCACACATGGAATTTTTACCTTTTTAAACATGGCAGTATTTTCCAATTTTTCTATAACATGTAGGTAAAACTTTTATAATGAAAAAATGTAGTAAGAAGGAAAAATGAAGAGGGGAGGAGGGAAGGCTGAATGAGACACAGCTGTAATCTATAGTGTACTTTGCCAAAAATGAATGATGAACAGAAACAGGGATAGAGGGAGATCATTTAAGGGTGTGTGTGGGATGGATCTGAGGGAGAAGAGACTAGAGTATGAAAGACTAGCAAGAATGCAGCTGTATGAAAGGAGAGACATCTCTGAAGAAGAACCAGAAAAATTTTATGACAATAGAAGGGAGGGACTAAAAGGGAGAGGAATCTAAGGTACAGTGTTCCATCCTGAGGGATTGTAGTATGGAGAGAGAGTAACCAATGTAAAGAACAGGAAAGAGAAGATGATGAATTCCATTGTGGACTTAGTGTACTTCAGAAGCAGTAGGGTGTTCTCAACCTCAGGGTATTTTCTAGATACATACATCCCTTCACATAGATGTATATGCTAAACACAATAATAGAAGTGCTTAGAATCTAATCATTGTGCAATATGTAAACATCCTCAAAAAAAAAAGTCAAGGGACAAGGTGATAGTAGGTGAGCGTGGTAGTGAGGGATGTGGTGTTGCATCCGCTGATATTGTAAATTTCAAGACATGCAAGGCATTGTGATCTGTAAAGCAAATACGAGTTACTGTTCAACAAACAATTCTGTTATTTCAAAGACTATCAAAGCCTTTCTCTATATCATGAGTTCAACAGAAAATGTGTTTATACTTTAAAATGGAGTCTCCATGTCACCCTGTACAATACACAATCCAAAAGTTGATCTGTTTCTGAATTCTATTAGATCGGAAGCTCCTTGAAGGATAAGACTAATTCTGTCTGTGCTTCATAAATCTCATATCCCACAGCACAGTGCCACATTTCCCTCTGAATCCTAATAAAGAAAATTTGGCAGTGTAAAGTGACACATAGTTATAAAACCATTGAGTCATCACAGCAGATATGCACAAAATTTATTTAGCGCAGGTGTTTCCAAAATTGAGACACATTTGGGGAATTAAGGATACCTATGGTTCTCACACTCACATTCCTGGTGTGACTCTGTGCTAATGTTAGTACACAGCGATATAACATTAAATGGGCCATATTTCTTGGTGACTCATTAGCTGGTGGGAATTTGTGATGGGAGAGCCAAAGCTTTCCAACATTTCTATCTTTGTTTGGTAGTTTCTATGTTTATATTTCCTCATTTAGAGAAAATTCCAGAGAATTTGAAAGCACATATGGAAATCATAAGAATGGCTCAAAGTTTTATATACCAGATATATTTTGATACACTCTGAAAATGGAGAGTAGAAACTCCTTTATCTGTATGTTCCTAAAATACATATCTACCTTTGCATTTAGATGACGCTGGAACTACTTATATTCACATCTATCTTCTTTGCTGTTCTGAGGGACCCTTGGTATGGAGAACATGCTTCATTTGTTTTTTATATTATTAATGTTTACTAAAACAGTGTCTCACATTTAGCAAGCATTCATCAAATGTTTCCTAACTAAATGGATGAATTAATCAAGGTGATAATTTAAAATCAGAATGCTTATGAAACAATACAAACAATTCAGTAAGAACCTCCAAGATTAACTATATTAATTCCACAATGTGGGAGTTTAATTAAAGAATTTTCTGGTTACTCCATGATTTTAATTTCTGACTATCATTTAGTTTGAATCCTAGTTTAGAAATTCTTTTTGTATACCATTTTCTTGCCTTCCACTTTCATCAATAGCAATACATTGAAGTTATTTAATTACTTGATAATTATAAAGTTTGTAGAATCTCAGAATTCTCTATTGTGTATATCACTTTTGGCTATAAAGGAGATGATCTAGAGATACATGCTGTGAAGGTAAAGGAGATTTGAATGTCTTTATGTTATGTGAATCAAGGATGTTACAGAAATCAAAAATATCTGATTTTTATGGCTCTCATTTTTCCCTAAAACTAAATGCAACTCTTAATATCTATGATCCTTGATATTCTCATCTTCAAAATAATAGACATAATAGAATCCATTTCAAGTAATAGTTGTGAGAATTAAACAAGGTAATATACCTAAAGCTTTTAGCAGAGTGCCTGGCATACTGAAGCCACTCGACAATGCTACCTATTACTAGCAATTATTTTATATGATACTGACAAAGATATTATAGACAAAATGTGGGGTTAGGGTTTAAGGATTAAGTCGAACAGGGAATAATTTATGGGAGAAACAATATAACTATATATAAGATCCAGAGGCCACATTGGTTTTTCACTTTACTAGCTATGAGATTTTATGAACTCTGTGTCTCTACTTTCTGACCTGTAAAATGAAAATTATAATATGTACCTTATAGAAGTGTAAGGAGGATTAAACAAAATCATTTACGTGAAAACACTGCCTGATATTTAGCAAGCATTCAGAGGGAGGGAGGGAAGAGGAAGAGAGAAAGGAAGATGAGCAAAAGTGAAGAAATTAGACAAGGGTTACATAACAGGGGGCAGGCCCATTTTTAGAAGCTGCTACCACAAGTGTTCACATGAATGGCTGACATGTATAAATATAGCAATTAGGAGCATGGTCTCTGGAGCCATACTGCATGTGTTCAAATCCTGGCTCTGTTAACTTAATAACTTTATCCTTTAGAACAAGTTACTTAACCTCTCTATTCTTCAGTAATTCTTACAATATCAAGAGTAAAGAAGTCAACAATGTTTAACATGTAAAGCACTTAAAAGTACCCCAAAGTAAACCCTCAATAAATGTCAGCTATTGCAATTACCACTATTCTTGTTATTTGTAAACTGCTGAAAATAGAGGTAATACACTCCCCGTCTCAGAGTAACAGAAAATAAAAGAAAAATGCCTCAAGTGAGCCCCTCTATGCTTGCAACACATTCCCCTATGCATCTTGGGAAGACGCCATGTCTGAATTCAGCAGGCAGTCTGAAACAATCCCTACAGATTGGGGAGTGCATTAGGTTCTATTGCAATACAAAGTCACCTGAGAGGAAGAAGGGAAAATGTTTCCACTGCTTTGTAATGGGGTGAGCTGCCCCATCAGTGGCAAAATGAGCTCTCTTGGTAAGTTCTCTGAGGCGAACAAGCAATTTTAATCAAATATCTTACGTCAGAATATTGGCCCTTCCCAATCCTTTTCTTCACAATGGCAAACCTAGAAATATGAGAGAAGCAATCCCAGTTTTTATAAATGGTAAGAGCTGTTAATTTTGCAATGAATTTTATAATTTATTCATAGCAGAAAAATTGTGGTGTTTTCACTCTTTTTCTTATGAGTGAGCCTTATGGAATTACACCTAGTGAAATATATCCCTTTTCTGTTGGGTGGTAATGAATTTCCCAGTGGAAAAGGAATCATTTTGTATTTTTGCTACATGATAACTGAAATGTTTGGGCTCATTGTAGTATCATATTTTCAATGTCTAATCAAGAATGTTTTATAGTCTTAAAACTCAAGAAATATAATGTTTCTATGCTTATAAGGAATTATGTAGGTAAAGGAGACTCTTGTAATGAAGTACCTAATGTGCTTATTTTAAAGATAAGGTAAGTGAAGACAGAGAATTAGCAAACTTTCCTGATTAACACAACTGTTGGATGACAAAAGAATTCTAGCATGTGAATTTGTAATGAAAATGTCAATGCTAGGTCAGGCACTTGTCCAGATCCTTCCCACTCTGTCTCATGTAAATCTCCCATCAAGTATTGTATTGTCTCCTTCATAGATAAAAAAGACAGAGGCTGCAAGATCTATTTATTTATTTATTTTCTTGAGCACCTCATGTAGTGGCACATAGAAGGTGCTCAAGAATATAAAATTAATAAATAAATAGATCTTGTAGCCTCTGTCCTCAGGAGTCCATCATAGTATAGGAAGGGTGTGAGGCACACAATGATCAAGTAATAAGCAAATAAATGTGTTTATTAAAATTGTGACAGGTGAAGGAAGCTGTGATAAAACTAAAGAAAGCTGGGCTTGTTGGCGCACACCTGTAATCCCAGTACTTGGGAGGCTGAGACAGGAGAATCACAGGTTCCAGGTCAGCCTCAGTAGCTTAGTGAGACCATGTTTCATTAAAAAAAACAAAAATAGGGCTGGGGGTGTAGCTCAGAGGTAGAACACTCCTGGATTCAATCCCCAGTACCCCTCCACATACACATACACACACACAACTAAAGGAAGAAAAGGAACCAGCCTGTGATAGATATTCTGAGACACGAAATATGAGAAGATAAACCATTCTTTCAAATGAACTAGGTGCTAGGAAAAGGTGCTACAGTGACCATCACCCTAAACTTCTATGTGCTCATAAAACATTTTCCTTCCAAACATCTTCAGAGGTGGCATCCACCTCAACAGAAACCTCCATCTTTAAAATTGACCATAAAGAGGAAAAAAATAGAAGCTATCATTTATGTTGTTTCCTCATGAACAAAAATTCCTGCCATGAAGAGGACCCAAAAAGGAGAAAGGGGCTTCCTTCTACACATTTCAAAGGAAGACTATACAAGAGCCACAAACTACAGCAGAGCGCTCCCTACTGTCTCCCAGAGGTGCTGCCAGTTGAAAGTAACTCCAGCCCCCCAACACCCAAAGCTGCAGGGACAGTTGCTGTGATTTTATTATTTATTTTTATTATTTATTTATTTATTTATTTATTTATTGCAGTACCAGGGATTGAACCCAGGGCATTCTACCTCCGAGCTACACCCCCAGCCCTATTTTTTATTCTTTATTTGGAAACAGGGTCTCGCTAAGTTGCAGAGGGCCTCACTAAGTAGCTGAGGCTGGCCGCAAACCCGGATCCTCCGGACTCAGCCTCCCAAGTACTGGGATTACAAGAGTGTGCCACTGACAGTTCTAAGTACAAGAGAAGCAAGTAAGCCTTATCTTGACACTGAATATTCTAGACACTATGCTTATATTATCTCATTTTTCCCTCAAAGCATACTTAGATGTAGGTATTTTAAAAATGTAGCTGTTTGAAAAAGGTTCAGAAAAAAGGAAGTTGATTCAAACACACAAAAATTTAAAAAATTTACATTCCCAATTTACTGCAGATTACAGTTTTTATATTTTACCAATAAAACTACTTTTTTTTAGATCAGATATCTGGGTAGAGTGATGAATTTGCAGCGTAGGCGCAGGAGGATTCTATCATGTATATGGTGCTCAGATAGGATCTGGTTTGGTAGTACAATTATCTGGTACATTAATAACATCAGGTGAGTGATGAATTATCAATTATACTTCATTTAATTGGCAGACAACTGGATACATTTTGATACAGCATGATCGCTGGTGGTTCATGATATCTGGGCAGCCATAGATAAAATATAAAGAAACTCTGTGCTGTAAAATTTGGTATTTAAATAAAGTTTCCCTAAATTCCAATATGTAAGAAAAGGCAGATTCAACAAATCTCTCAGGACAGCCTCTGGTGCAGGCAAACAATCTGGCACCGAATGGAAACACCCCCATACCTCCCACATTTGTGTGCTGAGTCAAAATGCTATAGGAATATAAATTCCTGCCCCACAGACTCTGGGGCTCCGTGCTTGCTTTCAGAGATCATTTTGTGAGGTCTGCCCCAATTTTCCTTTCCTACACTAATAGGCAGGTTGCCTTACAAGTACAAATCATTATCAAAATAGACCAGGGACTTGACAGTATCTTTCATCACCAATTTCAAATGCACTAGCTGGATGCTAAGGAAAAATGAATCAACCTTTTCTGAAAGCAGGTAAGCTGAGCTACAAGTTAGCTTCTGGAGAAGGGAAGTGTAATTGAGGCCCACAGACCTCTGAACAGGGAAAAAAACATATTTCAATGCATAAAGGTGTTACTTTTATCCATTCCCCCAAGAAGTTCTTAAGATTTAGAAATACTTTTTCCCCCTCTTTTAGTTTTCTTGCTCATTTAAAAAGTGCCAGAATGCGGGTATTCGGTTTAAATAAACCCTTAAAAGGTTACATAAGTTGTTGCATTGTGGGATGCCCAACTGCACTTTTGCAAGTAGCAATTAATTAATTAATTAATTAAAACCAACATTTCTGAGCCCCATAATGAGCCAGGTACTCTGCTACGAAATTTACATATGAGCCTGTATAGAAAATGGGACATTTCCTGTTGTCTGAGCATTTTGGCTAAAGTTACACATTTTTAGACAATGGGAGGTAAGTCCTGTTGCATTCTTAAAGAGTCAAGAAGGTATGTTAGACAGTTACCTGCGTCACTTGAAGTGGTCACACCAGCCCTTCAGTCCTTGGCTTATCACCCTATCTAGCTCATTTCAGGTCAGATGGAGGAGAGTTACCAGCCTAGTGTAGAGTATGTATACTTCTCCTATCTAGGGAGGGAGAGAAGGTAGATGGTTCTCTACTGGCAACCATCCAAGAGTTGCAGTGCACCAAAATAAAAACTCACAGACATGTAGAATGCCTGGAAGCAGAAACTGTGGTCATCTCCCTCCAAGGCCAGACACTTGATGATCTAGATGAGCCCCACAGACCTGGCTCAGTGTTTTCTTGACAGTAGAGTGTGGAGATCAATGTCTTTTGATCTTGACATGGACCTTCTAGAGTTCAGTCCTAAATAGAAATTATGACTTGATTTCCAGGATAAAATGCTTAAGGTAGCAGGGTGACTCCCGATGCCTTTAGGTGCAGGACAAGAGGAGAAGGTAGCAATGGAATGATTATCTATGCATGTCCATGATTGTCATATAAAAGATGAAGGAGTCTTTTGGGATCAAGTGGGTGGAATCCACAAAAGATAGTCAGCTTGAGCTGTATATTAAGACTACCCAAGGTAAATGGGGTACAATAAGGGACCCAGAGTAAACTACCAGGACAAGAGATGGGCTGATAAGTGAATTCAACATGCCAGATGTAGAATGTCTTCTTTGTGACATCAATTGCCCAGTGTGGAGCATGATAGGCATTCATTCATTTGTGCCTTTCAAAATGTGGACATTTGAACCAAGAGCCAAGACAGAACTTCAAAAAGGACAAGATAAATAAAAATAACCCCAAGCCTTTTTTCTCCTCTCCTTCTTAACCCTGTAGAAGCTTGAAGGATGAAGAAGGGAGATGGGAAAGAGAAGTACCAAGGGATACTAAAAGGAGAAAGCAACATAGGTAGAATTAACTGAAATTTAGAATTTATGAACAAAATCTGGACAAAACTTGTAACTACCTGAAATTGAATCTCCAAGACAAAAATGGAATCATTCTTATTAAAATGATCTGAAGCTACAGGATCTTTTCTAAATATTGCTGGAATATGGGAAGTCCAACAGATCATGCTCGAAAGAAGTGAGATAAGTTTCCTGACTGAACCATATCATGCTTAGTCTACTCAATAAGTAAGTTTGTTATATACTATCTTTACAGCATCATAAATGGACAGAGTCAGCAGCAATAAAAGAAAGCATAGAGCCAGGCATGGTGGTGCATGCTTGTAATCCCAGTACTTGGGAGGCTGAGACAGGAGGATCGCAGGTTCGCGGCCAGCTTCAGCTACGTAGTGAGGCCCTCCACAACTTATTGAGACCCTGTTTCAAATTAAAGAATAAAAAATAGGGCTGGGGGTGTAGCTTGGAGGTAGAATGCCCCTGGGTTCAACCTCCAGTACCGCAAAAAAAATAAATAAATAAAAAGAATGCATATAGCCAGGTATGGTGGGACATGCCTGTTATCCCTGTACTTCGGAGGCTGAGAAAGGCGATTGCAGGTTCGAGGACAGCCTCAGAAAGTAGGGAGACTCTCATCAACCTAATGAGACCCTGTTACCAAATAAGAAATAAAATTGGGCTGGGGGTGTAGCTCAAAGGTAGAATGCCTCTGGGTTCAATCCCTATTAACACACACACACACACACACGAATGCATACAGTTAGATGTTTTGTAATAATTGCTCTGGGATTCACACTAAGACCTGTCTGATTTCCAAGTCTCTTCTCACCCCATTACATAGTAGAATCCATAAAGAGGGATATAAGATTAAAAATGGAAAATCTAGAATTTAGGTTTATATGAGTAAGTGGTTAAGAGATTTGTTTGAAGAAGTATGAAGAAAGTATGAATCTAAAATTATTGAAGTAATCAAATTCACCCATGAGAAGCAAATTCTCCTTTATAAAAGAATTGAAACTAATGAATCAAGAGGGATTTCCAGAAAGAGTGAGTGACCTGCTTTTTTTTTTTTTAAGAAAGAGATAGATGAGGCTTAGTTGGTTGACTGATTGGTAGATGAATGTTAAAAAATCATAGAATAATGCAATATCCATACATATTCTGAAGCTTGGGTGATGTGGTCTCCTTTGTCAATGTAAATTTAAATTGGAAATACTTTGCATGTGAATTTGTCAATTTAATATTCAATTTTGTATTAGGAAGAATAATGTCCATCCCAAAAGGTACCCATTCCCCAATCCTTGGGACCTATCCATATATTATTACACAGTAAGGAAAGATTAAATTTGCAGATGGACTAAGGTTGACTCTAAAATAAAGAGATTATCCTGGATTATCCCAGGCATGTCCAGTGTAATCACGAAGGTCCTTTGAAGTAGAAAAGGATTATAAGAAAGAAGTTCAAAGTCAGGGAAAGATTTGAAATGCTATGTTGCTGGCTGTGAAGATATAGGGAGAGTCTAAGAGATAAGGAAGGCAGTTGGTCTCTAAAAGCTAAAAAAGGTAATTAAACAAATGCTCCCCTACAGCCTCCAGAAGGTCATAACTTTAGCTCACTGAGACCCATTGGAGACTTATGACCCCCAGAACAGAAAGATCATAACTTTGTGCTATTTTAAGCCATTAAATCCAAGGCAATTTGTTATAGCAGCAACAAGAAACTAATACAGATGTGAAAGTCCACAGAAATGTAATTGAGTAGTAGTGTTGGATAGGTACCTAAAAACAAGAAAATAGCCCATCTCTGATATTATTGATTCATGAAGCTGATCATGAAGAACACAATCTTAAGCCTTAAAAAAAAGTTTGCACCTCATATGGCTAGTTTTGGGGTTGTGTGTATTTTGTGTGTGTGTGTGCGCGTGTGTGTGTGTGTGTGTGTATGTGTGTGTTTCCTTCATCAACAGTTAAGTCATTGCCTATCTGCCATTCTCTTCTCTCCCTTATCTAAAGCACTGACTGTGAAGTACGACATGGAGAGCAACTATGCTTCCTCCAGATAATGGTGTCCTTTGTTTTGAGCATAATCAATCCTTAACTCACTTGCTGTTTTAGATAGTTCTCTTATCTCCAAATCAAAATTCATACATTTGCTAAGTGCCAAGGCCATTTTCCAGGCTTTACTCTTCCCCTTATTTTGCTCTAAGAAACAATTCCTAGAATAACTGGACTCTATTGTGTTCATAGAAGAATATTGAGGGATGGCCCCAAATTAAGTCATCCTTTATTGCCATGTGTGTGAAGCAAAGTTAATTGACCTACTCTCCCTTCCATACTAATGAAATCTGTCCAAAGGAGCATGAGGCAAAGAAAAGCAAAATAAAGCACATCTTGGTACATGCACAGCTAAGTTGAGGCTCTTTATACTATTGAAAAGGGAACCCGAGGAAATGGCTGCATTGTTTCTGCAACAAAATCTGGGTACCTAGCAAATGTTCCTATTCGTTCTGATTACCTAAAACTCAAACTATCCCAACCTAGAGAAGATATCCTGAAGCCGGGTGTGGTGGCACATGCTTGTAATCCCAGTACTTTGGGAGGCAGAGACCGGAGGATCCAGGTTCGTGGCCAGCCTCAGCTCTCTCTCTCTCTCTCTCTACTTAATGAGGCCCTCCACAACTTCATGAGACCCGGTTTCAAAATAAAGTATAAAACATAGGGCCGGGGGTGTAGCGCGGAGGTAGAACGCCCCTGGGTTCAATCCCCGGTACAGC
>PVJS01005690.1:0-63107 GCA_004027185.1 Glis glis | reverse complement strand
GAGAGAGAGAGAGAGAGAGAGAGAGAGACAGAGAGAGACAGAGAGAGAGAGAGAGACAGAGAGAGAGCTGAGGCCGGCTGCGAACCCAGTCTCCACCTCCCAAAGTACTGGGATTACAAGCGTGTGACACCACGACCGGCCAGAGTTTGTTTTTTATACTTTTCTTGGTGCATTGTAATTATACATCATAATGAGGTTCAAAGTGATACAAAACATACAAGCACATGGCACTTGGTATGTTTGCCTCCATACCCTTCCTGCTCCCCCACCTCCCTATACATGTTAGCAAGATTGGCAGTGATTCCTTCATGTATGGACATAGCATTTTTTGAACTGTTTCCTTCCTCATCCTCCTTTTTCGCCTCAGCACCTCCCTGCTCCAATCCCCTCCTACTATTCTACTGATCTTTCTCCTCATTTATCTGAAGTCCCTTCTGTTTCCTATTTTCTCTCTAGCATCTACATATAAGAGAAAACGTATGACCTTTGACTTTCTGAGACTGGATGGTCGCAGTAGGTGTAATATTCTCTCGTTCCTGCACTGACATAATTTTGTTCTTTTTTATGGCTAAGTAAAATTCCACCGTGTTTATATATCATATTGTATTGGACAGGGTTCTCTAGATTAACAGAATACACAGAATGAGTATATTTGAAAAAAAAGGATTTATCAGATGGGCTTACAGTTTGAAGCAATGTAGTCCCAGGTTCTGACTGCACGTGGAGAGTCAGAGGAACCAGTAGCTGGTCGAGCGGTCTAAGAGCTGGAGTCTTAGGATCGGAGCAACCGCTAATTCAGTCCCAGTCCAAGACGTGAAGATCAGGAAGCTCTCCGGAGAAACGATGGTGAAGTTTCAGTTCCAAGAGCAGGAGGCCGAGAAGATCAAGAAGCTCTTCGGAGAAAGGCGAAGCTGGCGGCCGACGATCTTAGGCGAGAGCAGATGCGTTTTCCTCGGAAAGAGTCACAAGCACTCTACGCGGCTTCTCCCTCTTTTATCTAAGTCCGCACCTATCAGAATCCTGCTGCCTACATTCAGGGCAGGGCTTTCTGTTTAATCTGCTGTTACACACCCAAAATCACATAATCTTGGGTGTGTCATGATCAGGTCAAGTTGACAACCTAGATTAACTATCACAAGTATATATATATATTTTTTGCGGTACCGGGGACTGAACCCAGGGGCGTTCTACCTCCGCATTACACCCCCAGCCCTATTTTTTTATACTGTATTTTGAAACCAAGTCTCACGAAGTTGTGGAGGGCCTCACTAGGTAGAGAGAGAGAGAGAGAGAGAGAGAGAGAGAGAGCTGAGGCTGGCTGCGAACCCAGATCCTCCGGTCTCCGCCTCCCAAAGTACTGGGATTACAAGTGTGCGCCGCCACGCCCGGCTATATATCATATTTTCTTTATCCATTCATCTGTTGACTGACACCTGGGTGGAAGACAATTCTTTTGAGGAAATGCAAAATGAAAAGCACAGCAATATAGTTTCAGAAAACCTTTATTGCCTAACTAGTAGCTAGTCATGGTGACCGTTGCCCCCCATGAAGATCATTCACTCCTTGGTGTTGGGGACCAGTTCTGGTCACTCTGGTGGGAGGTGGTGTTCCGCAGGAACACCAGAAGTGGCTGCAGTGACCACCTGTGAGCAGAGGGTGAGCAGATGTGAGCTGCTGACTCACTGACTCATAGCCCAGCTCTTATTTATTTATTGTCTGACTACCTCTCCAACTAGAAAGAAAGCTACCAAGAGCTAAGCTATTGTCTTGCTCACTGCATGTCCCCAGCAGCTAAAACAGTGTCTGACACACAGTATGCACTTAATAAATAATATTTGTTGAATACTGGACAGCTGACTCCCTCCGTCTGGTCCTCCCCAGGCACCTGTCCCACGCGTGACTTCTATTGGGCATTGGAACATGATAGCCCAAAATATGGTACCTTGACATATTGAATACTTTAAACCTAAGGAAATTGAGAAGATCACAGAAGCAAGTCTCTCTGAACTTTCCCTGCCACAGAAGTGCAAGTTGGCTGTAGACACTAGAATTTCCCTTGCCCCTTCTTCTTTGAAGCAGCCCATAAAAACCTGGTGTTATAGTTAGATATAAAATGTCCCCTAAAGGGCTCATTTATTAATATTCAGGGTTGATGTAATTGAGTCATGAGTGTTATAATCCCAGAAGTGGATAAATTCATTGTAATGGATTTACCTGGGTGGTACTTGGTAGGCCAAGTAGGGTGTGGCTGGAGGTGGTCCCTGAGGGTGTGGCCTTGGATTATATATGGTTCCTCCTCCCCCTGCTCTCTCTCTTGCTTCTGGCCTGCATGATGTGAGCACAGCCCATGTGCTGTCCCTTCCTCTGCTTCCTGCAGCCATGCCCTGAGATCCATGGTCCCTGGCCTCACATAGACTGAACCAGAATCCGTAAGGAAATAAATCTTCTTTCCTCTAAATTACATGGCCAATCTTCTAGATTATAACTGCAAGAATGCCGACAGATACACCTGGGAAGGCCACTCTCTGACCTTTTCCTTCCCTTCTCTCCTGAAGATCCTCATTTGACAGGTGTCCTGCCCTGAACCTAGAGGGAAGGAATGTCACACAGAGAAGCCAAGAAGAATCGCACCAAACAAGTCCTGCTAAGCCTACCCTAGTTTATCACCACTTTGTTAGACTCTTCTGACTTCTAATCAGACTTCTGCACAACTGTCCAAAAAAATACAGTTTTCCCTGGGAATTTAGATCTTCATTTCTGAAGACCCCCCCACCCCCATGGCATGTAAAACTTATATTTAGTAAATGTGTTTACTTTTCTCTTGTCGATTTATTGTCTGTCACACCATCTCAGTCAGGATCCTTGTAATGCGTAAGGAAAATATTCTCCTTTTCCTCCCCTATACGTTGTCCTAGGTCCTGGCCAGCCCATGGAGGCAGTGTCGCCATCTTGTTCACCAGGTTTTTTGGGGAGTGAAATCCTTAGCATCATCAGCCACTCTTTAGAAGCCTCCAAAGTGAGATATGTGCATTACCAGGGTGGAAGGTGGTGCCTCCGCAGAGGCTGGCACCTCCTCCTTTCCTCCCAGTAATTTTCAGAACATAGTACCTCTCTAGGGAATGAGGAACAGGTCCTCCTCAAACTTTGGTAGCAGGTAGGATGCCTCGCATTGAATGAAATGGTGCAGAGTATAGAGCACTACGCCAGGCTGGTGGTACACCTCAGGAGGAGGTTTGGGGTGTTTAGTACAGAGCAGGGAATTACCTAAAAGTGAGAGAGGGTGCTTCAGAGAATGGAGGTGCAGGTGACTGATGTTTCCTGCTCTGAACACCCCCTGCCACCAAGCAGGGGGACACAGAATGTCAGCAGGGCTCATCTGAGGCCAGCTCGGACAGAAGCTTGGTACATTTTTCAACCGGTCGCACTCTGATTACCTCCTGGCAAGGTGTTCTCCCGCCAGTGTCCACAGTTACCTACAGTTATCACCTGGATAAAACCAGGGAGGGTAGGGGATAACCTGCTTACTGCTTCTAGCTGTCACTGTCCTTCCTCCGCTGACCTGTGATGGGCCAACACGAGGGACCCTTCATAACTAGCACAGGTGGTCACTCAGGGAATATTTGTGGAGTGAATGAAAATGAATGGAAGAAAGGGAAGGGAGGGAGAGGGAATGGGTGAGAGAGAGGGAGAAGGAGAAGCAGGAAGGAGGGGAGGAAGGAACAAAGGAGGAATATTTCATATGGGTGATGCCAGTGCTAGCTTAGAAGTCCCTGCATTTTTAATAGCAGAAGATGAAACATAATGCAATATCCACCTGTAGTGGCCTGGCTAGTTATATCTGTATAATGAGATGCAATGAGGCCATTTATAAAAAAAAAAAGCAGACACTCTTTGTATTGATATGAAGAAATCTCCAAGATATTAAATGAAGAAAACTGTTCTCTCTTCTCTCTCTCTCTCTCTCTCTCTCTCTCTCTCTCTGTGTGTGTGTGTGTGTGTGTGTGTGTGTACTAGTCTACTTTTGTATAAGAAGAAAAAGAGAGGAAAAATAAGAATATATGTTTACATCGGTTATGTAGCAAAAGAAACCCTGAAAGAATACACTGGATCTTCATAAAAATAATTGATTTGGGGGTTGTGGAGAGGCTGGTGGTGGGGAGGGGCAGAAAAGGGAACAGGGAGGAAAACTTTTCACTCTCTCTTTAAATTTTCATATCTGGGAATGTATGTCTCTTCTTAAAGTTGTCTTCTAAGTCCCTGAAGTCAGGGAAGCATTCTGGTTGAATTTCCTTTATCTAGTGCCCAGCGTAGCGTAGCGACTGGAGTTCTCTTCCATCAAGACAAAGTTGAATTCATAATAAAAGCTGATCCTTCTCATCCCGGTCAGATCTATCTCATTTGAATCATTGCCCTCCTGTTATAAGAGAGGAGAGAAAACGGCTCAGCTCCAAGGAAATGCTTAAATACTGATTTGTCCTTTTACTTCTCAATTGGGGTGAATTATATTATTGATCTCTCAATTTGTGGGTAGTTTTTACCTTTTAATAGCATTCCCTTTTAGAATTCAATGTTTTTAACTGTTGAAAGTGTTGGTAAGAGCCGGGCGTGGTGGCGCACGCTTGTAATCCCAGTACTTTGGGAGGTGGAGACCGGAGGATCCGGGTTCGCGGCCAGCCTCAGCTCTCTCTCTCTCTCTCTACTTAGTGAGGGCCTCTGCAATTTCGTGAGACCCGGTTTCAAAATAAAGCATAGAAAAATAGGACCGGGTGTGTAGCGCAGAGATAGAACACCCCTGGGTTCAATCCCTGGTACCGCAAAAAAAAAAAAAAGAAAGTGTTGGTAAAATTCAGGCACAGATGTGACTTGTCACACTTTGTGCAAAGATGGTGAGTGAGAACCATCTGTCTTAATGCCCTTTACTCTTTCTGTCTCCACCTTCCTTTTTTTAAGTCTTTCTTATTTTATTTGTGGTGCTGGGGATTGATCTCAGGGGCATTCTTTGAGCTACACCTCCAGCCCTATCTTATTTTTTATTTGGAAACAGGGTCTCACTAAATTGCTGAGGCTGGATTTGAACCTGCGACCCTCTGTCTTGGCCTCCCAAGTACTGGGATTACAGGAGTGGGCCACCATGCTTGGCTTCTGCCTTTCTTTGAACACATATCTGCTGAACACTTATTATGGGTAAAACTTTATTTATTTATTTTATTTGTTTTGTTTTTGCGGTACTGGGGATTGAACCCAGGGGCATTCTACCTCCGAAGATACACCTCCAGCCCTATTTTTTTATTCTTTATTTTGAAACAGGGTCTCACTAAGTTGCAGAGGGCCTCTCTAAGTAGTTGAGGCTGGCTGTGAACCTGGATCCTCCGGTCTTTGCCTCCCAAGTGCTGGGATTACAAGCGCACGCCACCACGCCCGGATTATGGGTAAAACTTTAGATGAAAAAAGTCAGAAACATGTGGGTATGTGGAAACCATTGATATGTCCATAGGGGGCTTTTCTTTCTTTCTTTTTTTTTGTAGTACAATTGTATTGGCATAATAAGTGGCTTATACTCATCACTTTAATAACATTCAGTAATTTCCTGAGTCATAATAATCAGGTTTTAACATATTAACTCAATGAAGACTTGGTCCATGTCTTTACTGAGAAAATATGGTGTGACCTAGCACATCATATCATTTATTATAATGCTCTTGGACAATAATCATAACATTTAGGATACTTATTGAGAGCTGGGGTTTCCCCTCTGGTGCAGTGTTGTAAATGCAGGTGTGTAAGATCATGCAGGATCAAGGTGTCATCAGTAATAGCACATTCAGCTGGATTTATGTCCCTTTCCAATTAGGGGATAATCAAGCTCAAATTAATTTAGCTCACAGCCACTAATGAGCAACCACCAAATCAGCTCACTATAAAAATTGTTATTGAATTTTATTTCCTTCAGCTTGATGAACCTGCATGTACTGCCAGGTAATGTATGGTCGAGGTCTGGTGGTGAGGGACCTTGAGGCTTGTCTCACCGCCCTATTCATGGGCTTCATGACAGCCACGTCCTCTGGTGGGCCAACATCTAATGAATTGTTAGAGATCGGCGGAGATAGGCTTCCTCTGCTAAGCGATCCTTGAGGACTGCCTTTTGAAGGAACTCTGCAATCTAGATCACTGATCTAAATGTAATTCAAACCACATGTGTCATTAAAAATTTTCTAGTAGCCACCTTAGAAAAACAGAAATAGGTGACGTTAACTTCGATATATTTTATTTAACTCAGTATATACAAACTATTACTGTTCCAATGTCTAAACAATATGAAAATATTAACGCAGAAGTTTCTTTTCTTTATTTTTGCACTAAGTCTTCAAAATCTAACATATAGTTTACATTTATAGCACATCTCAGCTCAGTGCAGCCTTATTTCTAATGAATAATAGCTGCATGTGGCTGGTGGCTGCCATGCAGGACAGGGCAACACTGCATTGAACTTCTTCACTTATAATAAAGCTTTACTTATCTCTTTGGGTTTTGCAGGTTGGAGGTAAGCGGCCTTGGGCTATGGGTACTCGATGGCCATAAAGAGCACACAAAACCTACATTTTAATTTTTATAGTTAGTCTTGCAAGTCATTGGCAAATTTATAGTCTCTATGAATTGGCTCACAGTACCTGTCACCATCCCCACCTTCTACACTAATAAATGCAGAACAGATCCTCATAAATATCCCATTTCCTCATTATCAGAGCTTGGCTTCACCAATTGTGGCCTCATAAAAAACGAAGGTTGTTTTTTATTATTATTACTATTATTTGTTGCCATGAAAAACTGCACTTAAAACATTTTTTTTTTGAAGGCTGACTTCCAACCAGTGCTATTGCTTTAATATCAAATAGAGCATGAAGCATATTGTCAAATATATGTTTGGGGAATAAGGAGCTGTTGAGTATTTTATCTCACTGGCAATGTTCCTGAAGAAAGTGCCGGCTTAAATCTAGGAGAATATTTTAATTGTTTCACATTATAAAAGTTTAATAGGAATTCTGAGGCATGATGCTAGGACTCCATTTGTCACTGAACTTGATTACTTCAAACTCGAAGACGTGTAATGTGAGCCTGGAGTTCTAGGGCTTTCAGCACTTGGAGACCCTCACACGCTAATGAAATGGGAGGCCAGGAGGAGGAGGAGGGAGAAAAGCCATCCAGATGCCTGCTGCGATGGATGTTTATAGCCAGCTGCAATTTAGGCTGCTGGCCAGCCCAGGAGGCCCTGTGATGCCACTCTGACAGGCTTCAGTCTGGCACAATCTCATCGTTGCTACTTCCATTCTCTTTCCTCTCAGAGTAAGTAGGGAACTACTAGATTCCTGACCAGTCTCCCTGTTTCCATCTCTGTCCTCTTCAAATTAATCTTGTACATAACCAGCAGAGAGATATGTCTAAAATGCAAACAGGATCCCATCACACGCTGCGCAACATATTTCAATGGCTCTACATTACCCTTGGATTAGACTCTGTTATAACAGGGCATACAGCCCCCCTGTGGTCTGGCCCCTACCAATTTCTTTCCCTTCCCTTCTTCCCTTCTTTCCTCTCTCCAACTTAAAATTTATGCCCTTCCACCTCTGCAGCCCCACATACCACTAACCAACTGCTATCTTCCTTCCTACTTCTCTGGCTTCGTCTCCATTAAATTTTAGTTCACTTCCTTTGTAAAACTCTTCGGCTCCTCTCCCACTCCACTCCAGGCCAGGTAACTGTCTTTGCTTTTCGGAGCTATATTACTTTCAGCAAATACAAGCTATCAATCATAATGCTTGTGTTTGCACCCATCTGCCATGGAAGGGAGACCTTGCCTCAGGCATTTTTGAGTCCTCATGCCAGACTCAGTGCCTATCGGTGTCTTGGATGTCTGATGATGGGGTGGGCCAGGCCTATGAGGCAGAGGTTTCTGGGGCTCAGGGAACCACCTTCCCTCTCTATTGGCAGCTGAAGCGTGCCTCTCCATCAGCTCCCAGGGAGGTCAGCCAGGGTACTTTCTCCCTCACGAGAGGACTGTGGATGAGGCTGTCTTCTGCCCAGCATATTGCTCAAGACCCTTTATTTACATGGAGATCTATTACTCTACATACAATGTGTGGCAGTGAATGTGTATTGCTTTGGTTCAGTTTGATAAGTTCTCTGGATCCCTCAAGAAATGTAGTGTTTGTAAAGGGGGGAGGTGGTTGGAGACACAGTGCCGTTGTCATTATCTTAGCACATGGACTTTATATTCATGGTCACAAGATGACTGTGACCTTCAAGCAGGAATGTCAGGGAGGGGGAGCGAAGGGCCAAGGGCAAAAGGGCAAGATGCTGACTCTACTTCCAGGGTGGCACCCAGCAACCTCTGTGTGCGCCTCAATCACATGCACACTCAGGCATGGGTATGAGCAGCTGCAAAGGAACTTGGGAGAAGTCACCCCAACAAATTTAGAGCTCTGTTAATAAAGGACAGAATAGCCGGGCGTGGTGGCGCACACTTGTAATCCCAGTACTTGGGAGGCAGAGACCGGAGGATCCGGGTTCGCGGCCAGCCTCAGCTACTTAGTGAGGCCCTCCGCAACTTCGTGAGACCCGGTTTCAAAATAAAGTATAAAAAATAGGGCTGGGGGTGTAGCTCGGAGGTAAAACGCCCCCTGGGTTCAATCCCCGGTACCGTAAAAAAAAAAAAAATGAAGGACAGGATAGATATTGGGTGGGCAACCGGCCACCCAGAGATTTTCCAAAGTCTTTCTGTGAGTTCCATTTTATCTTCCTCTTGGTATTTAACTCTTTCTGAAATTTTCCTGGTTAGTTATTCACTTGTTTGTTGGCCACATTCATCACTCCATGAGAAAAGGGGACGCATCACTCTCCTTAGGTCCTGTCTTGGTCTCAGCACAGGGTGGATTTTCTCTGGCTCCACGGTTCCAGATCCAGAATAAAGTCCTCAGCACAGCTCCCTGCATCTCCCAAAGAAAGAGTCAAGGACTTTCTGACTTTTGCACACAATTGGTTCCACCAGGCTGGTTGCCTGATCTCTATCTCTGGGATCCTTTTCTTTTTTCTGCCTGTATTGAACAAATTAGCTAACATGACACTGGATACTGATTAGCAATTTGTATAGTAAATTAAAAAAAAACTGGTGGAGTTCAATTGTTTTGCTCTTCGGTTCTTAATTTCCATTTTTAATGTACTGTGTCTCCATTCATCTGATGGGGTTTCCTCTTCTGTGTCTGTCTCTAATGGAACAAAGGGGTCTCTCCTCTCTGCCTGAAATAATTATAAACAGTAAAGAATGATTGGAGTGTTCAGTCATTTTATAATTCATGTTGAGAACAGTTATGACTTTTCCTCCCCTTCTCTTTGTTACAAGTCAATAATTGTGGTGTAAATATGATCACAAATGTGATATGAAGTTCTTTCCTAGCCTTTACCATGGCCCCTGCACACTAGGACAATTAGAGTCCCTGTTTGTCTGGAGGCTGGCCTCAGCTCTTCCTTTTGTATATAACAAACACACCGCTGCTTCTCTAGAAAGTTCTTTACTTGTGCCCCTCTCTAGGCTGCCATGTCAGCCTATATTCTTCCACAGACATAGTCTTCCTCTCTAAGGAGATTGCTCATTTATGTGTCTGCTGGAGGTTTTGGAGAGGAGGGACTTTGTCCTGTCCATCTTTGTCTCCATAGAGCCCCTTTGAAAGAGTGGTGGACATCAATAATGTTTGTGCAATGAGTGATTACAAAGAACCGAGTAATAACAAAAGCCAACACCCAAATGTATTCTCTGTGAGAGGTATTATTCATGGTTGCTTTAAATATATTACCACATTTCATCTTTACAACTACCCTATGGAATAGGTACTATACTTCTAATTTAATGGAAGAAGAAACTAAGCCAGAGAGTAATACCGAGTGGCCAAGCCAGCCTAACGTTACAAAACTAATGTGGAGGAACACAAGATCTGGCCCTGGGCCCTGTGGCACCAGGGTCCACCTGCTTAGTCCCTGCACCATGCTGTCTTCTCAGATGAGTGGAAACCACCATTTATTTCTCTGACATTTGGGCCAGGAAGCAGAGCCTCCCTCTGTCTGACTCAGGGGCATCCATGGGGAGATACTGCCCCCATTTGACTCCAGCAACCATCTGAGAATAGAAATAAATGCAAGTATCAGGAAGCTGAGTTGATGTGGACCTTCCTTACTCTCAGTTTTATCCCCAGCCTGCTAGCTGCCATGATGGTGCATGGATCCCTGGGGCTTATGCACGCGGCCTGTAGCAGCCCTGGGGAAAGAGGGCCATCCCGCACAGAACAGTGTCCTTTGGAGAACCTGTCACAGTTGCCTCTGCTGCCACCTGCCCAAATGACAAGCCACTCTTAGCCATCCTTACTCTGTAAGATGCAGGTGCCACTAGGTTCTAGAGGCAGCAGGGCAGGCAACTCTTACCAGGAATATTGCAGACCAGACATTTTAAGAGAGAGAGAGAGAGAGAGAGAGAGAGAGAGAGAATGAATAGGGACTGAAATTAGGTCTTTACCTATTTATTTTGCCAACTATGAGCATTGAATAAGAGAAAAAGTAAAAGAAAAAGACCACCTCTTGACATCAATGCTTTTGTAAAAGCACATTTACTCCCTAAAATGTAAGTAGGGCTATCTTAGGGGGAAAAATGAAATGAACAATCCATTAACCTGAGTTCAAATGGCCAAGATAACAAAATACAGTGTCTTTGTATTCCTCAGTTCAGTCTGGGCCTGTGAAAAGTCTATCGGCCATCACTGAGGGTCGACTTTAAGGGACAAGCAGTGTGGAAAAGGAAGGACACACAATCCCAGCCCTGCTTGCCACTGCTAGTGGGACTTTGGGCAATTTGTCTTCTTTGATTGTCAGTTTCCTGGTCCACGACTTGGGGGCAGCTGCTTCGGAGCACTATAGAGATTCACTGTAGAGCATGCTAAGCGCTTGGTACCTGGGGGAGGAGTTTGGACCACGCATGGAGGTGTGAGAGCAGTTCTTCTCAGAGCGATCCTAGACAGGCAGCACCAACATCACCTGGGAACTTGAGAGACATGCCAATGATCAGCCTCACCCCAGACATGCTAAATCAGACCGGAGCCCATAAATCTGTATTGTAAGCATCCTTTCAGGTGATTCTGATGCATGTTCAGTTCTGAGAACCACTGCTGTAGAGAAGGCCACCCTCTTAGACATGGTGGCAGCTGCTGTGGTGGTTACCAGGGTCTGACACTTCCGAGAATGCCTGTGAAGGGAGAGTTAAGTGGACCTTGGGTTTCCCTGGTAAGCATCCAGCTCAAGCTGCCTTTCTTCACCAGTGCATCACTCCTGGAAGGAGGTTTTACCTGGATGTGTTAATCGTGGGTCGCCATCCACCTGTCTCTGTTGTGAGTCCTTATTGGTAAGCTCAGGACACCTGTGCCTACTTTCCAGCCTGGCAGTAGTGGTGACATTGCTCTGCAAAGAGTGGGGCTTCTCTCCACCCATACAGCTGTCGCTGGCATCCAGACTTCCAGGAGCTGGGATAAGCTACACCCTGCACTTTGCTCTCGATCAGCTGCAACTGCATGTCTCACTTCCTCAGCTGTATGAAACTGGTAAATAGGTGTAGTGGCTGGCTGCCTGTCTACACACCGTCTGTGCTCTAGTCTGTCAAAGTCTTCGTTCCAAAGCACAGCTATGATTGGGTCTGTCCCAAACAAAATGGTCTATTTACAGATACCCACAGAATAATCCATCTTTAGTCTAGTATGTAAGAGCCTCCAAAATCTAGTGCCTTCCAGTTGAATTTCTTTTAAAACAGATGTTTAATATATACAAGTAATGTCAGCGTGGTGGCACACACCTATAATCCCAGTACTTGGGAAGCTGAGACTGGAGGATCACAGGTTTGAGGACAGCCTCAGCAATCTAGTGAGATCCTGTTATAAAACAAAACACAAATTTAAAAGGGCTAGGGGGTAGCTCAGAGGTAGACTGCCTCTGGGTTCAATCCCCAGGAATACACACA
Source organism: Glis glis (assembly GCA_004027185.1). Taxonomy (NCBI): domain Eukaryota; kingdom Metazoa; phylum Chordata; class Mammalia; order Rodentia; family Gliridae; genus Glis; species Glis glis. The sequence goes on along the minus strand of PVJS01005690.1, from coordinate 51,061 downwards.
CACACACACACACACACACACACACACACACACGATATAGAAGGAACCAAGAATAATATAACATGTACCAGCAGTGACACATGTTAACACATTGTCACTTTTTTTTTTTTTAGTGAAACTATTACAGATAGTCTCCTTCTCTTCCTTCCTTAAATCCACATTGAGGGCAATTTCTTCTACAAGTCACTGCACACATGCACACTCAAGCTCAGATGGACCACTGGGAATTCCCATTGGAGGCTGGTGCCATCCTGCCTGCCCACGTTTGCCTATGTGGGACCCCTGACTCCACAGGCCCCTACCCTTCGGTGTTCGCTCAAATCGCCCTTGCTCTTCAGGCAGTTCAAATGCCACAACTGCCACGAAGCCCCCTAGATGTCCTTTCCCTGAATCTCTGCAACTCCTCCGGCTTTCCCACTGCCGCCTTTAGCTGGAGGTAACTTCTGAATCCCTGCATTTGGAGCACAGGATTAATTCAGAGCACAGGTTGAAGGCTCAGCTTGACCATTGACTGAGTGTAGGATATTGGACAGACTCAGTGTTCTTCTCTGTAAAATGGAGCTAATAATGTCTTCATTACAGCTGTTGAGAGAGAATGGTGTGCCAGCAGTAAGGGGCTATAGTGCAAGGGATATTTAATCTCAGGCAAGGGATTGTTCACGCTTGCTTGATAATGCTTCCTGGCTCTCATCATCATTTACAATGATGCGTGCAGGTATCCGAGCTACCCAAGGACAGCATGAATCCCTGTTTGACGGTCTTTTGAGCTACATGTATCCTAGTTGGACATTTTCTCACAGCCAGGACTCAATATCAATTGACTGTGTAGAGCGTGGAGCTGTGCTATGACTGTTTCTGTCCAGTCTCACTACAAGACGGAGAGGAACCTCCCCTTGGCCATCAGGTGGTAGCAAGTGATCACTACATGCCAACTGGTCATGGAGGCACAGAGAGGTCCCAGGCCTGATCCCCAAGGCCAGGTGGAGAGATGCAGTGCATGTGTGCAACAAGAAACACATGTCCCCTCGTGCTGTTCATTACCTGAGCTGCAGCCAGATGGGGAGTGCTGATGGCATCCGGAGGGGAGGAGGTTCACTCTCTGTGAACCTCTCAGATAAATGAGCCAAGAAAGTAGATGTCAAACATGTCACAGCATCTGGCTTGGCAGCAGCCTCTTCAATGACACCTTGACAAATGGCCTTGCTGAGAAAACTGACCAACGATGAGCAAAACAGGTCCCCAGTCCCAGACCCAAAACGTTCTGAAAAGCGTCTTTGGCAGCCAAATCTGTGTCGACCTGATGTGAGGGTATTTGTGGTATTTATCCTACTGAGTGTAAAATTTCATTTCTGTTGCTGCAGAAATGATGTGTGTGTGTGTGTGTGTGTGTGTGTGTGTGTGTGTTGTATGATTACAGGATACTTCTCTGACTTTGTTGGAGATGTTTTGCAGCATACAGTAGATGCACTATACCACCTTTCTAACATCTGGGGAATTTTGAATTCCTGAACACATCTGGCCCTGAGCGCTTTGTCCCTGGGGATTGAGGACTTGCAGAGACCACAGCACCTGTCCATTTTACCTCCTAGCAAGGTTTTCTTCCTATAGGCTGCCAGGCCAATGGTTTTCTTCTACTTAGGGAAGGCCAGCCCTGGTATCTTTGAAGTGCAGGCAGAATTCAACTCCTCCTGCAGCTAAAGTCCACAGGAATCCTATACTCAACCCAGAATGTGTTTTTCTTCATGTTAGACACATAGTTCTGCCTAGGCTCACAGGGGAGGCGTTGCATGTGGGCATCCTCTTGGTCTTATTGGATGGCTCCACCACCCTCCAGGCATTGGTAAGCCATGCTGCTCACTCCACTCAGCTCCCATATATACTGGACTTTCTTTTCTTTCTCCAAACACCATGGTGTAGGGAAAATGCCTCCTTTGCTCAGGACCTTGCCAGGTCCTAATGATCCACATGAATTGTGCTCCAGTATTAATGGGTAGATAATCACTAGGTTTCCTATCTCTAGACACCTTTTACACTCGGCGAGGCTTCATGCTTAAACCCATACACTTGACTGATAGAGAGTTTCCAAATAACTTGCTAGACTCTTGGGGAAAATATTTTGGACCAGAGGAGTTGTTCTGGTTACTAAATGCTGCTTAATAAACTACACTTAACCCCAAGTAATGGCTTCAACCAACCATTTTATTTTGATCACAACTTGTGGGTCAGGAATTGGGGGTGCACTTGGCTGGATGATTCCTCTCCGATCCATGTGAGTGTGGCTAGGACAGCTGGAGCATCCACTTCTCATGTTCTGTTCACCAAAACGTTCATGGGGCCTACCGATATTCTAGGGCTGTGGAAAGTAGACCCCACTTTAGATGGGGAATGGCAAGAATACAGGTCACAATGAGATCATTTTTATCTTTTGCCCCATGTGTGTATGAACAGAGAAAAAGAGAGTTACTGTTAAGAAAACCAAGATAATCCATGTACCTACCCTCACTCATATTCTATTCCCCTTATCTCCCAAACTGGTTATATCCCCATCCCCCAAACTTCTTGCACCTCTCTCCCCCAAACTTTACTGCTCCATATACCAAACCTCTTGCAACCCCATTCCCTAAACTTCTTATATCCAGATGCTGAAATCTCCTTTAACATGTGCAGAAAACTTTTCTTCCCCTGCCCAATATACAACCTAGGGGTTTCATACCAAGGCCCGCTAAAGCTAAGAGTGGGGGGACCCTGCAGAGAGTTCTTTGTGTGAACAGGTCAGCTGCATGAGCCTCAGGGAAGGACAGGAGAAAGTGTGATGGTCGGGACAGAGGCCCAGTTGCCCCCATCTGGCAGGGGTACCGAGAGGCACCTCTGGCCCTGAGCGTCTTGACCAGCTCCCTGGCTGCCCTACTTCCTGGCACGCTGCCATTGCCTGACTTCTGCTGGAGCCCTGTCAGCCACATGAACCTCAGGATTGCTGGTGTTTATGAGATGGACACTACAGCATCTTTCTAGAAACTTGGCTAGAGGTATGGTGGGAGGAGAGGGAGGGACACGCCTGCCAAGGAGCATTTTTATTTCAGAGTGTTAAAACAGCCCTTGCCTGCCCACTGGGCTTGCGGGTTTGTCATTTTATCTCAGCCTCTGCCCATCAGTTCTAAGTGTGCTATTATGGGCAATCTCACCGCCACCACTGTGAAATGCCCGCTGAGAGCTGCCGGTGTCCTGGCTGACCGCTGGCCAGGGTGTCCGTCTGCGTCCTTTGGCTCCAGAGTAGAGTGTGAAATTGAAATAGGGTCGGGCTAGGTTCTGCTGCCAGATGACCTGTCTTTCAAAGGAAAAGAATTCCTATGAAACCTGGGGATCAATGTTTCTCTGTGGAATACCTGCTTGGTGGCTTTGTGAGGATGACCTTTCTGTTCCACTGCCCCCTCAGCCCCCTTTCCCTTTGGGAATCAGGATCAGCTGAGGAGACAGTTTAAGCCTGAGCCTGATTTGAATTTAATAGACCTTTTGGGAAATAAAAAGCATATCCTGAATTCCCTGGGCAAAAGAACACAACTTGGATGTTCCCTGGATTTCTATTATCCATGCCACGAACTCTCTTCTTCATCCTTGACAACTGAAAAGTGAAGAAGAAAATGGACTCAGGTCAGCCTGTTCTATGTGACACCCCGCCCAAGGGAAAAGGAGGAAGAGGTGGGCAGGGGGATTTGGGGTGAGATGTGAGCAGAGGGCTTGGGACTTTTTAATCTCATTGATTGCCATGGCCACCTGTGAAGGAGCGGAGCCAGTTGGATAAGTTCCTTTCCCATCCTGGGCCTCTGTGACCCCATCAGAAAAACAGGTGATAGGAATCGTCATAGGTAGGTGTTTTAGTCCATTCACGTAGTCATAGCAGAATAGCCTGGACTGGATGCAGTGGCTTAGAGACAACAGAAATTTTGTCTCTTATGGGTCACTGGGAATCTGAGAGCCAGCTCTCTGCAGATTCAGTGACCGGTGAGGGCTTCCTCCTGGGTTCAAAGACCATGGTCCTCTCACAGTGTCCTGGCATGGTAGACAGGGGGAGACAGAGAGGGTCCTTTTATAAGAGCACTAATCCCACTCATGAAGGCTCTGTCCTCATGACCTAATCACCCCCCAAAGGCCCCACGTCCTAAGACCATTACAATGGGGGTTAGGATTTCAAGATGTTCATGTTGAGGGCACAAACATTGAGTCTATAGCGGGTAGATTGGAAGGTTCAATGGGATGATAAGTGCAAAGCACCAAGAACAGTGCCCGGGACACAGGAAATAACACGCGTCTCCTGTTGCTGCTACCAGCACTGTTTCATAGAGCAATGAATGAAGGCAGAATGAAATGAATGAGAGGCAGTGTGGTGAAACAGAAAGCCTGCTATGCCAGGTGGACATGGGCGAATGTGGCTCCTAATTCTATGTCTACCAGTAACTATCCCTTGCCCTTGGGAAAATTCTTTGACTTTCCTGATCTTTGATTTCCCCTGCTACAAAACAAGAAGCTTGGAGTAGCTCGTTTCTTTTTTTTTTTTTTTTTTTTTTTGCGGTACCGGGGATTGAACCCAGGGGCGTTCTACCTCCGCGCTACACCCCCGGCCCTATTTTTTATACTTTATTTTGAAACCGGGTCTCATGAAGTTGCGGAGGGCCTCACTAAGTAGAGAGAGAGAGAGAGAGAGAGAGAGACAGGGAGAGAGAGAGAGAGAGAGAGAGCTGAGGCTGGCCGCGAACCGGGATCCTCCGGTCTCCGCCTCCCAAAGTACTGGGATTACAAGCGTGCGCCACCACGCCCGGCAGAGTAGCTGGTTTCTAAGGCTGCTTCTGCTATAAAATGTTATGAACCGACTATGAAAAATGCAAGATCAAGTAGTACTTCCAATATACCCATGGAAGGGGAAGGAAGAAATGGGGACAGGGATGGGTGGCGAGATGTGAAAGCCAGGGGTAGGCAGGGATTCCAGAAGCATCTGTGTCCTCTCTGGAGTTGTGCAGGAATCTCTGGGGAAGCATGGTAGCCTGTGATGGAGTGGACCAGACAGGTCTTGGTTTCAGCAGGATGTGTGTATGGAGATAGGGGCAGGATGACCATCTGGGAAATAACCTGGAGTAAAAGCTGTCACTACAGACCCTGGGCAGTTATTCTGAGATGCTTTAGAAATGACCTCGACCCATCTGTCCAGGATGCCTCCCCCTTAGTGGGCATCAGCTGCCTCTATGGGCCCTGGCACTTCCTCTGACATCCCAGGCATGAGCTGAAGCATTTATTCCTCACATAAGTTGGGCATCTGAGAAGCCCAGCTAGGGCTTGTCGAATGGCAGAAGATGATGGAAATGCTGGGCCTTGGGAGTATCAGGGAGGAAGAGGATGGAATGGGAATTCTGAGGTCAGAGAGGGAATCAGGGCCCAGCTTAGGCTGGCTAGGGCTAATGAGGGAGAAGATGAGGAGCAGGGTCATCTTGTCACCCGATGGAAAACAACCCCCTGTGTAAAGCAGATCAGCAAATCTATGTATTCCAAGCATGTGAGTGCGTATGGGTGTTGGGGTTGGGGTTGTGTTTATGGAGGCTATGAAGCTTAGTGAGCCATCTCTGAGCAACCACATGAGATTGGTTCTAGACCCCTTCACAGATGCCAAAATCCAAGGATGCTCTAGTCCTTTATCTAAAATGGTGTAGTATTTGCATAGAACCTACACAATCTTGTCATACACTTCAAGTCATCTCTATGCTTACAATACTTAACACAGTGCCAGTGTTCTGCAGATATGACAAGAAAAAGAATGTCCGTCTGTGTTCAGTACAGATACATCTCTCCCCCAATTTTTTCAAACTGCAGTTGGTTGAATTTGCAATGTGGAACCCGTAGTTACAGAAGGGTGACTGTAGCTGCTAATAAAGGAACCAGTGATGAACCATCCACACAGGATGGTCTGGTGTCCTCCCTCTATATCCTTTTCCCTTTTACCCTGTTCTCCTACGGAGCCTTTGCACTCCATTAGAACATCAGCACCCCCCCCCCAGACACCAAGCTCCCAGTAGACTCACCTACTATGGAAGCAAGGGTAGAGACTGTCCCTCAACATCTATTCTCCCCTCCTTTCTTCTAGTAAGGGTTCTCTTTGTTGGAGCTGGGCACAGGGCCACTGGGGCAGAGCCTGCACTCCCCAGCCTGCTTGCAACTCCAAAAGGCAAGTGGCCAAGTTCCAGCCAGATGGATGTGGGCAGAAAGTATGCTTGCAGCTTAGGGTCCCACCCTTAAAGGCATGCTGCTTCCCTGACTCCTTCTCATTCTGTTTTCCCAGGGCTGGAACCCCAGCTTAGGGCTGGAGGTCCAGTTTCCACTATGTGCATTAAATGAGTCCTAAGGAGGGTGAACTTGGGCAACCCTACGGAGCAGAACCACTTTAATCTCTATGCCACCTGTCCGCTAGGACTTTCACAAGAGAAATAGAAACATATTTGGTTGTAGATTAGGTCTTAGCAGCCACATTGATACCATCATTAGTACAGGGATGATGGGGGACTAAAAAGGAAGAAGAGGAATTTGGGGTGAGCCTTGAGACAATGCTGGTATTTTTAGATATTTGTATCCGTTCATTGTAGTTTCACATCATAATGTAGTTCAGAACGATAGGGACATACATGCACACAGCACTTGGTGAGCGAACCCTGGCTCCCTCCTTATTCCCTCCCCTTTCCCAAACATGATATGAGATTGGCATTGGTAATTTCACATATGTACATAATGTCAGTGGAAGTGTTTTCTTCATAAATTCTCCGTACTTGCCCGACCCCCCATCCTCCCGTAGACCCCCTCCATCCATCGCTCCACTGGGGTTTCTCCTCTATTATCTAAAGTCCCTCTTGTATCCTGACTCTTCACTTTCTTTGACTGGCTAATCTCACTTAACAATTCTGGTGTTTAAAACAGCACAGTCCAGGTGGTGCACATCTGTAATCTGTCTTTGAGAGGTTGAGACAGGAGGATTGAGAGTTCAAAGCCAGCCTTAGAAACTTAGACCCTGTTTCAAGATTAAAAAATATAAATAAAAAGGACCAGGGGTGCAACTCAGAAGTAGAATGCCCCTGGGTTCAGTCCTCAATACCAAATGAATGAATGAATGAATGAATGAATGAATAAATCAGCATAGTCCAAAGTCTGAGTTCAAGTCCCATTTTTGCCAGTCCCACAATACTGAATGGGGGCCAGTGGGCATCTTACCTCTCCACATGCTTGCCCCTCAGCTCCGACATGGCAGCGCCTGGTCTCCAAGACTTCTGTTCTCTGACTCCCTCACTGTGGATCACTCTCGGTTCTATACCAGAGTCACTTTTTAAGCTGACAGCTCTTCACTCCCTTTCCAGAGAGGGTGAGAAGTCAGGCAGGCAGTGCATGCTAGGCAGCTGCTTTACAAATGCTGTGTAGACGCCATTCGTAATTGGGATGGTGATGTGATTTAAGGGTCCCTATCCATAAACTACCAGGCTCTGTTGAGCATCATGGGGCTTGAAAACACACTATGGGGGTTTTATTTCTGGATTTTAGCCTTCCAGTCTTCAGAGATCCCTAATTAAAAAAGAAGTCCTTTGTGCACTCTTATCATTCACTCACTGAACACTTACTAATGGGAAAATTGAATGTATCTAGTGCAGCTCCAGACCCCAGAGACCAGAGTGGAGTAAGACAGACTGTCCTAAAACCATCATACAATTGTGTGTGTGTGCGCATGTGTGTGTGTGTACATGCGTGTGTGTGTGTGTGCGCGCATGTGTGTGTGTGTACATGCATGCGTGTGTGTGTGTGTGTGTGTGTGTGTGTGTGCGACAAACAGAAAGTATCTGACTCTAATGTTTCCTACCTTCAGTGCCAACTAGAGGTCTTGCTTAAATGCAGATTCAATTCAAATCAGTTGGTATGGGATGGGGCCTAGGATTCTGTGTGTGTGTGTGTGTGTGTGTGTGTGTGTGTGTGTGTGTGTGTAAAGCATGGAAGGAAATTTAATCAGTGTAGCTACACCAGGAAGATAAGGAGACCCATGTCTTCCAGGGGCTGACAATGGGGAGTCTGTCTTTCTAGCAAGCTCCCTGAGATGCAGATGAGGCTGGTCCTGAGTCAACAGTGTATAGCAGGGACCAGGAAGCCCTGTGATGACCACAGTCACCCAGTGTGGAGGAACCACACTGAGAGAGGAAGTGATTGAGTTTTCCTGGCCAGAGCCTGGCAGATTAGAAGCCAATTTCCCAAGAGGTTTCTCATTTAATCTAGGTCTCCAGGAATGAATGGTCCATCAGCATCAGTAATTGGTATGAAGGAGTTTATCAGACTTTAATTTTTTTTTTTCCATCAGCATTAAGGTGACCTAGCCAAGAGACATTTTGGGTTAAATGTTAGTGTGTGGAGGAAAATAGAAGAAGTTTATAGCAACAGTTCTCAAACTTGAGTGTGTGTTAGAATCACTCTAAGGGCTTGTGAGACAAGTAGCTGGGCTCCTCCACCTTACAGTCTCTAATTCAGCAGGTCTGGGCTGGAGCCTAAGAACATACATTTCTAATAAGTCCCCAGTGAATTTTGAGAACCACTGTTTTTTGAAAGAGGTCCACCAGGGCACACCGGCTAGAGGGGAGTGTCACGATAGTGCAGGAATTCTGAGAAAGACATATTGTCAGAAAGGACTTTAGGAGTGGCCCTGATACCACGAGTCTTGCCTGGCACAGCTGGTATGGACCAGGAGATACTAAGAACTGACCGCCGAGTTGTAAGTGACCTAATGATGGAGGCCTAGGGCTTCTCCAGCCTGGATTCCTATACCTGGCCCAGTGTTGACATGATCATCCCAATGGAAATTAGTTTCTTTCTTCTCTCCTCTCTTTCCAAAGCATGCCACATTCCAGAAGTCTACCTATAAAAACGGACACTTGGTCAGTGAACACTGGCACCCTGAGGTTGTCATTTCAAGGCTCTGGAGCTTGGGCAGATCTTTGATCTTTAGTGGCCTTTGCGATGGGTTGGCTCCCAGGATGCGGCAGCCTCATCAGCAGGAAAGGGGCATTATATACAAACATCGAAGGAACAGGAGGGAGGGAGGAAGGGAAGGGAAGGGCTGGCTGCATTTCGGCTGCCCCTGGTTCCTCTGAGAAAGCACTCATGCTTGAATTAATGTTAATTCAAGGAGTGTTTTCATAAAGTGGTGCTTGAAGCAGCAAGATAATGTTTCATATTTTCTGCTGCCTCTGACCAGCCACGCCGATGGAGGGTCACGGGGGTTACTGTATGAGGAAGCCCACTAATTGCATTATAAGGAATGTTTGCCCATTAGCTCAGATGGAATTGTCTCCTAACAGAGTCCTTTGGAGGGGGTGGGGAAGCGCTGTCAGGGGATGGAGGAATGGGAGGAAAGGGAATTGAAAAGCAATTGAAATTTGCAAATGGCATTTACTTGGACCCCAAACAAAATGGGTTCCATTCATCCAGCAGGGGGCAGCAATGCATAGACATTAATTCTGGTCATGTGGCTGTGCTACTTGGAGATGTCTCTGAAATTGCAAAGCAGTGAATAGGGCGGAGGAGATTTATAGAAGATTCCCAGGCCTGGCTAAGCTAAGACTGTCACACCCACCCTTTCCCCCACAGGCACACTTTTGATTTTTCTCAATATGCTGAGAAGTCAATAAATGTTTAGGTCTGCTGGGTTTTAATTCTGGAAATTTTTCTTAATCTTCCAGCCGCCTTGTGCAATTTAGAATGTCTGCAGACTGCCTGAAAATTATAAGGAAACTAGGATTAAGAAGTTGGCCTTATTAATATGATAGTTCAGTTAATAGACATTTAAAATTGTAATGCAATCCATCTCTTTCCATGGATAGCAATTTTATTGGAGATACAATTGATATGACACCTGCATATCACAGTGGGTAACTTATGTGCTGATATCCCTTTTAAATTTGAAGGAAAGAGGCTCCAAAAATGCAAGAAAATAGATCTCAAAGAATTGTAGATCTTTCCCAAATTAGGGACAGAAAAGACTTCCTAGTTTGTCCATTCCTGACGTTGTTTAGGAATGTGGTCCATCATATATTTTCTCAGCAATTTGTCAAGTTTGCTTGTAAATGACTTTAATGATAGATGGCTTTGCCTGCTTTGCTGGGCTGGAAAATTTTGCAGCCAGCATACTTCCCCTTCGGGAAGCTTCTTGCATCTCACATAATGCTTCTCCCAGCCACCCTCCCCCATCACCCCCTCCCCTCAAGGTTAATTTAATCCTGTTGTTCTTAAATGAAGCACCCTAAATCATCCTCCTCCCCTTCCCTGTCTTTCTCCTCACTGTTTAAACCCTTCAAGGATGTAATAGTCTGGAAAATATTTCAATCATCATGTCTCCTTTTCAGCCGGCCAATTCCATTTGGTGCGGCTCGTGCTAAAGTGCAATTTTTCACTGCATTGTTTTTAGTTTAAATAACAGGCAGTGCACAATTGCTAAAGGTCTTCAGGAACATTCCACTTGGGGTCTTGCCATTAAATAATATTTTGATGAAAAACCAACTCAACTTTCCATAGGACGAAATGCTATTGGCTCCCAGCACTAATTGGCTATAAATTTAGCTAAAGGTCCATCTGCCCTGGGAGTTGGACCATCTCCTCTGAGCTCAGAGTAGTGCTCCATATTAGATGCTTAATGGATAGACTTAGGGAATAAATATATATTTGGAAGTGCATCATTTAGAAAACAGTCAAGGGAAAGGAATCGAACTCTGCTAAGCCAGCAAATGTGATTTTTCACATTTCTTGCCCCATCTTGCCACATGTCAGCTCTCAATTTACCAGCTCTGTGACCTTCCGTGTATCACTCCACCTTGCTGAGTCTCAGTTTCCTCGATTGCAAGATAGGGAAAGCAAGATCTGCTTTACAGGCTTGTTGTGAAGTTCAAGTGGATGTGTATAGCATTTAGCAGAACATAACAGTAAGTCCCCAGGACATGCAACTGTTTGCCATTATTATTATTGTTGGTACTCCTACTCCTAGCGTTATGCAGTCTAAGTCCTATGCCTGACTGTCTTCCAAAGTAACTGCCTGCCTAGACATTCTCATTTCTTAACAAACTGACTTAGAGAAGCCTTTTCTGACTCCGCCCAGAACAGGGCAGGCCCCCCTGTGATTACACACACACACACACACACACACACACACACACACACACACACATTCTTCTAAGCACTTAGTCTAACTCTAATGAACCTTTTGCATAAATAGATGTAAATCTAGTCTTAGTTTGGGTAGTGAGTTCCCCGGCATTCAGTGAATACCTTATAAGTTTATTTATAAAATACTTTGCATGTTTCAAATGTTTTATTTGAAGAAAAACAAACAACATGGGGTTTGCAATTCTTTTGTTTATATCCTGTTACGGTGTGGGCTTAGCTAGGCTACAGACTGAGCCTCTCCATCTTCACTATGGTGCCAATGTTCAAGATAGCATCCCAGGACAAAGTGATTGAATGAGTTAATGAGCTTAGGCTTTCATTTCAAGGAAATAGACTCTTCATTCTCCCATGAGCTTGTCATGTTCAGTCTTTTTCCTGTATCACTACCACCAAATCAAATGCTCTTTTTTCCTAAGTTCAAAGCAGCTAGTGTTCCGTTTCTCTCCTTAGAGCCATGTCAAATGGATCTTCATGTCTCGAGGTTGACTAGGGGCTTCTCATGGGCAGGAGACTCCCTTCTGGAGAAGCCTATGCTACCACACTGACATGAACACACAGGGTCTCGTGGTGTCTACCTGTGGGACCACTACACTGTGGGATCTTTGGATAGAGGACAAGGTCTTAATTCATTTTTGGTACCCAAAGCATGTCACACCCATGTCTATACATCATGGGTGTTCAGTGGGGTTTGCTCCCTTGATTAAGGTTGTGTATTTGATCACCATTCTTTGTCCCTCCAAAAAATATAAGGAGGTTTTCTTATGAGTCTCAGTGTCCATTTCACACTGACAGGCGACGAGACCAAATCTCCACCTGATTACTTCATCATCTCATGTTGACTGTGGGTGATTTTCTTAATGTAGAGCTTTGAAATGACTTTCTAAGATACCTGCCCTCAGAAACTCATGTAGCAAACAGCTCAGCACAGGAATTCTCTATTTTTAACATATGTTGATGCCAAGAGATCAGTGTGTCTTTTTGCGATGTTCATAAACAACCTGTTTAATAATTCATTTTACATTTTCAGGAGGACTAAGTTCAGAATGAACTGCCTACACATTCTGAAGTCAGGCTTTTCCCCCTTTATGGCAACTGGAGCATTTTGCTCCACTGCTGTCTCCTGGCTTCTCCAGGAACCCATGGGAGGTTACCAACAGGTTCTTTGAAGGTTTTCTTGAACTTTCTTTACCACCCAGAAGTAATTGCTTTTCTGTGGCTCAATGGTTTCTTACATCTCCTGGCATGTTGTTTTCTAGGATACTGGCTCTACACTGACAGTTTGAAGACTTCTTCTTGTTATAGAAATAAAACTTTAGTTGGGGTTTTAAAACTTTATTTTGTGTTAGCTATCACTTGGCCACACATTCACCTATCAGTGTGCCTGTCAGTCACTTTCTTCTATTTGCTGCAAATATCATTTTAAAGCTTTCTTTTGTTGTCTTCTTTATTTTTCATAAGCCTCAATGAATTTTTGGCTCTTGTCTGGATGAAATTCTTCCAAGGCCTTGGCCTGATTTGCATGCCTATCTTTCTATCCATTGTCCCTGTCTTTTATACACTGAAGCAAATCAGAGAGGCCCCTGATGGCTTTGTAGCTTCCTTTAGAAATTTTCCATTTCCCACCTTTTTTGTGCTGGCTGGCTCAAGAGGGATAGTATGGTCAGAATTACATTTTATATCAGGAAGTTCTAATTACTACACAGTGGCAGCTGGACTGATTTATCTATACAGTCTTCCTAGTTCTCCAAAGAAGATTGTAAGGGGTGATGATTGTATAAGCAAACATGGTATCCATTTTCTTTCCAGGTAGGCTTGGGTAGGAAATAAGAACCAGTGAGGATAATCATGTTTCCCCTGAAGGAGAATAAAGAAGGCCCAAGCCAGGAGCAGGTGCAGAGAAGGGAGAGCTATAGTGGATGCCACACCAGGCTTGCTTTCCAAATCCCTGGCCCTTGGGATTCCCGTGGACAGAGGTGGCAGGTGGGGATCTCAGTGCTCTTTCCTTCTTGCTTCAGTGACTGGAGTCTGGAGGCCCGTCCTCCCTTGCTCACCAGACTTTCACCCTGCAGGTCTTTCAGATGCATGTGGATTTGAATTCTCCACCACCTCACCAGATACTTTCCTATTGCTCCATACTCCTTCCTCCTTCCCTCTTTTCTTCATTCTTGCTTCCACATGTTTTAATTTTTTCTTCCCATGAGACCAGTTGCTTCTCTTGACTTATAACCAGGACAAGGGTCATGCAGAAAGAAGACTGTTCAAATCTGCGGGGACCCCAGACCTATGGCCCCCACTCTAAGAATGCTTCTCCTTCCTGATCTCTTTCTTGCCTCTCCCTCAGTTCCCATCGTCTTCCTAAGCCAACATCACTAGTTTCAGCTGAGAAACTCTCCTTAATCCCTACAGTATCAGGAACCACTTCCACAGATACATATTTGCACATTATTTCTTCCTTATTAAAGCTAAAATAGGTGAATAAAGAGAGGATGTGTAAGTAAATGTGGATGGAATATTAAAACTAGAAAAATTGCCATTTTGTAATGCCTGGTGAAATAACTGATTCCAGTGATGATCATCCATGGATGGAACTATTAGTTAAAAGTGGATGGGAATTTTGCTATGCTGTCACCTCCTGGATTCATTGATTAATGATAGCATCACCAATAGTGGGACAGAAATTGTGGGCCTCCTGAATCATAAACCATTCAGCGTCACCTTAGAAGTGTTCTTGCCAAAATAAAGTTGAACCTGAATTTGATCAAATTGAAAAGCCACGCTTCATTTGCTAGAAATACAGGGAACAGATGACCAAGTGAAAGGACACGACAAAGAGGACATCCAGAATATAAGTGCTCAGTATAGGTCAGTACAACAATCAAGGAAATAAGACTTCAGAAACAGAACACAAATACAATGCAGGGTCCTTATTTGGATGCTAATTTGAGCAATCCAACTGTGATCTAGACAATTGGGGACACTTAATCCCACAGAATATTGATAATTTTGTTAGACATGTTATTGTTGGATCAGGGCAATGCATATATGGCCTGATTGATATGCATTTGTGAAAATGCATATTGATATGCAAATGATATGCATTTGTTGTACTATTTTCTCTACTTTTTGTGTGTTTTGAAAGTGTTCAGAATAAAAACTACGTTTTATGGATTATGAAATGGAACAAGCTGGTCAATTTGCTTGTTTAGAAGGAGTATCTATTATCAAATGACCCAAATGAGTTGTTCTGCCTGCTTTGTATATCTGTTTTGAATAAACAGGGAGTCTGGTTTATAATTTTAAAAGGAGGAGGAGTAGAAATTATTAGTGGTAGAGTGGTTGGAGTTTTACTCTAGAGATGTTCATGTAACATGTCTTTGGTTTTCTGATGGAACCTGGCAACCATACAACTTCTCCCACATGGAATCCACTTGGGGAAAGTAGAAGATCTGAAGACTTGCAGGGCGTGGTGGTGCACACTTGTAATCCCAGTACTTGGGAGGCGAAGACCGGAGGATCCGGCTTCGCGGCCAGCCTCAGCTACTTAGTGAGACCCTCTGCAACTTCGTGAGACCCGGTTTCAAAATAAAGTATTAAAAAAATAGGGCCGGGGGCATAGCTTGGAGGTAGAACGCCCCTGGGTTCAATCCCCGGTACTGCAAAAAAAAAAAAAGATCTGAAGACTTGAAGGGACCTGGGTGTCTGTTTACTCTACCCTTTCCTCTGAGCTGGACCACAGTAGACCATCCAGTGGTGATGAGAATCCGTCCTCCTTTGAAAGTCCTCCACAAAGAGGAATCCATTACCTTCCCAATAAGTGAAAATCAAGACTATCATTGTCAGAATGGTCTTCCTATGGTACCAAGCACCACAGGACCTCTTTTTGTCTCATTCTGTCAACAGTACGGAGGAGGAAGTCCCTTTCTCTGACAACTGTTCACACCTCAGAAGGACTGGCTCAGCCTAGCCCTCAGCTTCCCTTCCTTCTCCTTTCCTTTTTCTCTGTTCTACCACGGGCTCATTCTCTAACCTTTCATCATTTGAGAGGTTCTTCTCTGTGGCCCCCCTCTTTTCTTTGTCTATCAGAGCTATAGGAGGGACCCTGGTCCTGGAAGGAGCTGTCAGCCTTGAGAACAAGGTGCTGTTCCCCTGTGAGACCCACACCTGCTCTGACCACTCACTGTCTTTGAACTTTCCCTTGTCTGCCTACGAGCCTCTTTCCAGCCCCAGCTTCACTCCCAGAAGCCCGAGAAAACTCATGCTCCACACTGCTCATTTAGAAAATGCCCCCACACTGCAAGGCCTTTGTTATCTGGATATCATATTTCCAGAACCTATGGTGTTGTGAAACAATCCAGAAAGCAGTCACATTTATGAACACACACTCTTGGCTTTGTATTAATCTGCTTTGTGTTACTATAATGAAATACCCAAGAAAAGGTTTGCTTAGCTCACAGTTTTGGAAGTTTGAAGTCCAAGATCAGGCAGCTCCAATTGTTGGGCCTCTGGTGAGGGTGGTGGATATCCACATACTTGTAGGAGCAAGTGGTCGTATCTCCAACTGGAGCTGAGAGGCAGGCAGTGAACAGGATCCCACAGTCCCCTTTCAAGGGACGTCCTCAGTGACCTAAGGACCTCTCACTTAAAGTGCCATAGCACATCCCAATATTGCCACCCTGGGGACCAAGCCTTTACATATGGACCTGTGGGCTCTAAGACGCTGGCTTCTAGGTCCCTTCCAAGGGCGCCTGGAACTCCTGGGAGGAGGGCTAAGCCAGGCCTAGGTGTGGGGCCAGGCTGGGCTCATGGTGACAGATACATATGTCAATGGCTCCACTTACAACTCTGTGGTACAGTATTCAATCCACTTATCTGTGTCCTCTACTTGATCATAAGATTCCTGAGTTCAGGAGGAATCCCTTTCACGTCTCACTACCTGGCACTCCAACGATGCCTGGTACCACACCAGCATCTCAGTGCACTGGCTTTGGTGTGCTCTCTGCACGTGTAGGGCTGTATGAGTTGGTGAGAAAGATAAAAAGGAGATATCTGGGTTTTCTCCTGAAAGCCCACCAAACTATTCAGCCCCATTGTCTAGTTCAGAATTCACCACACAGCACAGAATTAAGCTAAGCCACGGGATGAGACGACAGTGCAGCCTAGATACAATGAATATGCAAGCAGCAAAATAGAGTTAAGCACTGGGAGAGCCAGCTACTGTAGAGATTTAACTTCCTTAAGTGAAAGATCAAGGACAGAAGCACGAAACGATCATGCTAATTTTAAAAGGAGAAAGCGGATAGCTAGCTAACATGAAAAGAACAGCTATAGGGAGAGGTTCAATCAGTCTATCCAGGGTTCAGCAAGTCTGGAAGATGGCAGGCCTGTGTCTTTGGAGACTGGGAATAGCACAAGGTGACAAAGTAGCTTTACCTCCTGGAAAACACACTTGGACTCTGTGTTGCATCTGTCGTTTCCATGGTATGAGGCCGACACTACCTTTGTTCCAACACACTTTGAAAAGACAGGACATATTTAAGAGCAAGCGCGCATGGATTTGTCTTTCCAAGTTTACCCAAGGCATTAGAATGTCAACTATAGTGGTTGGAAAGCAGCCAGGAACTTAGGAGGTTACCAAACTTTTTTGACAGTTTTAAGAATAATTTATTTTGGTTCACAGTTTACACAGAATGTCAGATCTGAAGGGGCCCCAGGAGTTATCCAGTCTCCTTCCCTCATTTTGTAGATGAGAAAATGATGCTCGTAGAAGAATAGAGACGATGCCAGTGGTCTTTAGAGCTTTAACATACTGTTCCTGGTTCATATATCAGCAATTGTTGCATTAAAAGAAGATGTATTTCTAACTGGAACATTTTTATTTATTATTGTTGTTGTTATTGTTGTTATTGTGGTACTAGGGATTAAACCCAGGGGGATTCTACCTCTGAGCTATACCCTTTGTCCTATTTTATTTTTAATTTGAAACAGGGTCTCACTAAGTTACCATATGCTGCTGGCCTTGAACTTGCAATCCTCCTGTTTCAACCTCTCAAGTACTGAGATTATAGGAATGTGCCACCATGCCCAGCAACATTTTTTTTTTTTGGTACTGGGGATTGAACCCAGGGGCATTCTACCTCTGAGCTATGCCCCTAGCCCTGCTTTGTTTTTTATTTGAAACGGTCTCGCTAAGTTGCTGAGGCTGGCCTCGAACCTGTGGTCCTCCTGTCTCAGCCTTCCAAATACTATGATTACAGGCATGCACTACCACACCCCGCTCTGACATTTTTATAACACTGAGTAAGTGGGATTGCTTTGGTAAATTTTGGATTCTAATGTGTAATTTTGGAAAGGTGGCTTTGTTAGAGCATCAGAAGATCTACTGTAGTCATTTCCTTTGTTTGAGTGGAGGAAGAGCACAATTAGTGTGTTCTGCTGCTATCGACTTTGTGGTTGTAACATATCACCATTAGTATTACCTAGGGATGCTTTTGATTGCAAGAAGCAAAAATTCTGACCAAATCTGCTGAAATGAATATGGATTTGTTTTTCTTATGTAACAAGAAGTCTGGCCGTAGGAGGCTTTGGCTTAGTTTAGCAGCTCTATGATGTCAAGTTTGATGTGGGATTCCCTTGACCTTTCTCTCACTGTCGAAAGATGACTGCTGCCGTTCCAGCCATCGTGTCTGCATCTGATGTGTGAAGAAAGAGGAAGTGGAGGGGAAAACTATGTCTTCCCTGTTATCAGGGGGGAAATGCTTTCCCAGAAATGACCAAGAAATCTGTTTAGGTCTCATTGGCCAGAGTTGGGCCATGATACAGAAAACCTGGAACAACCAGGGAATGAATGGCCTTAATTGACTTACACCAATCATGACCCCTTCCCCAGGCTAGGTAGACTCATAATCAGAGTTTTCTGACACTAAGGGGAAAAGGGTGGTAACTCCGAGTGCCGCGTATCAGCCTAAAACTGAACTGTCAACAGAACTCACATGTATGTGATACCTTCAGAGTACAAGCTTGATGCAAGGATGGGCAGTAGATTTTTTTTTTATGGTGTCTGATTGTAAAGACTATTTCGAACCAAAGGCTTATCTGAGGTTAATAGGGCATTTTCATCTCCATTTATCCTGTGCAACCCATGGAAACAACAAATGCTTGGGACACTTTTTACCCTGCACCATTGCTCAACTAATGAGCTTAGGTCAAAAGGAGAAATTCTATGAGAAGTTCACTGAAAGTAAATATTGCTAGGTGACAGTGTATCTGCCTAGGCACTGCAGCTCACAGCCACTGCCCAGCATCAAAAAGATCAGAATCCAAAAATTTGAAGTACGGTTTCTACCATCATACCATCATAAAGTTGAATAAACATTAAGTTATACTGTGGTAACCTGCAGATAGTCTGTAAAAAGCATTAATTTGTTCAGGCATGTTGGTGCACACCTGTAAGACTGAGTACTTGGGAGGCTGAGACAGGAGGAGCGCAGGTTCACAGCCAGCCTCAGCAACTTAGTGAGGCCCTCAGCAACTTAGTGAGAACCTAGTTCAAAATAAAAATAAAATAGGGCTGGGGGTGTAGTTCAGAGGAAGAATGCCCCTGGGTTCAATCCCCAGTAACACACACACAGACACACACACACAGACACACACACACACACACACACACACAAGTTTTGATTTGAAAGTTTTGCCAATTCCCATAGTGTAAATGCTTCTACCATGGCCAGTCCTCAACGGTTTAATGACTAGCTCACAAAACTTCCAGCTTCTCAGTCGATTCTCCGTGGCAGCTACACACTAGCCCTAGCACACCATCTCCTCTAAGCAAAAACTTCTTTTATCCTTTGTGATTCTGAGAAAGCTGTGGCTAGGTGGGGCCTGGGGATCACCAGGTGATTTTGATTGCCAGTACATGAAATAAAGGCTGTCCAGTGGGGGGCTTGATTTTCTTCCTACTAGGGTGTTGGAGACTTTCTGAAGTAGCTAGCATGACACAGTAAAATTGTGCAGACAACACTATGTGGCATAGACAAATCCAAGATGGGACATTTCCTTCCAACTTCTCCCCATTCATGCATACTCTTAATCCACCTCTTGTAAAGTCAATTCATGTTTTTTTTTTTTTTTTGCGGTACCAGGGATTGAACCCAGGGGCATTCTACCTCCAAGCTACACCCCTGGCCTTATTTTTTATACTTTATTTTGAAACCGGGTCTCACGAAGTTGCAGAGGGCCTAAGTAGCTGAGGCTGGCCGCGAACCTGAATCCTCTGGTCTCCGCCTCCCAAGTACTGGGATTACAAGTGTGCGCCACCACGTTCGGCATGTGTTTTTTTTTTGTTTTGTTTTTTGTTTTTTTGGTACAGGGAATTGAACCCAGGGGTGTTCTATCTCCCAACTACACCCCAACCCTTTTTATTTTGAAACAGGATCTCACTAAATTACTAAGGCTGGCCTCAATGCTTCAATCCTCCTGTCTCAGCCTCCTAAGTACTGGGATTACAGGCATGTGCCACCAATCCCTGTGTGTACTATCAGTTCTAATGGTCACTCCAGTCTCCTGTTCCAATCAAATGCAGGCTCCTCGTCAGAGGCCTCTGTGGCCTTCCCCCTCTTTAAAAGCACCAAGGCTTCTTTCTTCAGGTGGGAGACAGAAAATACTTTACTGAAATTCATATTTGAAGCTGCTAAGATCCCAAGTAAGGGTATATGTCTGGGCGCCTACAGAAGATGGGTAGAAAATTCCTTTGGCACCTCTGCTTGGAGAGGTGAAGAGCAGAGGGCTGGTGACAAGTTTCAGTTTGCTACCCTGAAAAGTGGTTTAAATCCTAAATTGCTATTTAAGTTTTAACCTTCTCTAGGGCACATTTTTGTTTGTTTGTTTGTTTGTTTGTTTGTTTGTTTGATTGCTCCCCACAGCATCTACCACACAGCCTTGGGTAAAACTTGGAATTTTCTCCATGGCAGAAAAACCTTGGCATCCTAACTGAGCACTTCTTTTGTCAGTTGTCTTCGTTCCATAGAGTGGGTCATTTGGGAATTTCAATGACCACGAGAGACAAGTGCAGTAAGTTTTTTGGTAGGAAAGCCTTTTCAGGATAACCCATAATATTTCTTTTTGTTACATAAATACACTTATTAGGCACCAACTATGTGCCAATCCCCAAAGAGTGCTGTTAGGATTTGGATCTAGAATGTTCTCCAAAAGTTCATTGGCCCAATGCAGCAATGGCCACAGGTAGGACTTTGGGAAGCGACTGGATGATGAGGGCTCTGATTTCATCCATGGATTAATCCTCCACTGATACCTGAAAGGACTACTGGGAGGTAGTGGGAACTATAGGTGGCTGGGCATAGTTGCGGGAAGCAGGTCATGGCAGGTGTGTCCCAGGATAGTTTTTCCCAGTGCCTTCTCTTTCTTTCTCTCTCTCTCTTTTTTTTTTTTTTGCAGTATCAGGGATTGAACCCAGGGGCGTTCTACCTCCAAGCTACACCCCCGGCCCTATTTTTTATACTTTATTTTGAAACCAGGTCTCACGAAGTTGCAGAGGGCCTGACTAAGTAGCTGAGGCTGGCCGCAAACCCGGATCCTCCGGTCTCCGCCTCCCAAGTACTGGGATTACAAGCATGCGCCACCACGCCCGGCTATAAACCTTGTTTTGAAGATTTGACTTTAGAAATACAGGCATATTCATGCAATTGTAGCTTAACATCAATTTTTAAAATTCCTGAAAATTGAAGGCAAACTTATTTGATGGTACATCTATATAAAAATCATTGGAAGTGACTTAAAAATTTAGAAGTTTGTACATTTACAATGGGATATATACTAAAGACAAAAAGAAACAGAAAAAACACAATTGTTTTTTAGCAGTCATATTTTGGGAGATAGTGTTTGGTGTCATTTTTCTGAGACTATTGTTAAAGAGATCAGGATCCAATTTGAAAAGTCTTCTACCAATAAAAAAAAGGCTCAACTTATCCAGACATAAGAATACTAATTGCAGTGTAGTGAACAAGTCAGCATCTTTCCCTCCCTCCCTCCCTCTTCACCCCTCTCTTTCCTTCCCAGCTGCCAAGAGCTGAACAGCTTTCTTTCACCTTGTCCTTCTACCTCACCTCAGGCCCAAAGCAAAGCAATCAGTCAACCATGGTCTGAAATCCCTGAAACCATGAGCCAAAATAAACTGTTCCTCCTCCATGTTGTTTATGTCAGGTATTTTGGTTATAGCAACGAAAAGCTGGCTAATACAAGTGTGTTCTTAGAAAAATTGTACTCACGCCAATCTAGTATGATTTTTTAAAGCATATCTTTCAAGTTAGACAGAATGTGACTTATGGAAGCATGATTCTTAATAATCTTATTAGCTATGACATTCTAGGACTATGACATTCTAGGAAATTTTCTTCACCTCTCCAAACCTCAGTCACCTGGCCTGTAAAATAAGACTAGCAATACCAGCTTCGAGAGTGTCTTGTGAGGATGAAATGAGATAATTTGTGGAACGTGCTAGAATCAAGCTCTATGAGGAGAGGACACATGGAGATCCCTCTGCCCCTCACACCCTTGTTTGGTTGAAGGAATCCATATACCTCTTCCAGATGCACACAGGCCCCATGATTCTGAGTCTCTTGACAAATTCTCACTTTTTTTCTTTGATGGTGCATGCTTGTTTGCTGTGAATTTCAATTTTTCATGCCATTTCTAAGGCAACCTTAGTGACATAGACATGACTGGCAGGCCCTAATGAGCTGGGGGCAGAGAAGAGTATTTGAGTATTAGCATTTTTGGCAATATTGAAAAAAAGAAGCTATTTCTTCTGGGCCTAACCTGATTAACAAGATGATGGGTTTGAGATCAATTGAGGGTAGATTTCTCTGCTCTCCTTGCTCCCTCAAGCTAATGGGTTCCCAACTTAATCTTATTTTTATGCTATTATTGGTGCCATCAGTTATACATCATAGTGAGATTCAAAGTTATACAAACATCCATGCACAAAACACTTGGTGTATTTCCCTCCATATACCCCGCTCCCTCTCCCTCCCTCCACATACATTAGTATTAGTGAGATCGGTAGTGAAACCTTCTTGTGTGGACATAACCTTATTAGAACTGTTCCTTTCCTCACTCCTTGTTTTTCCCCTCCCCACCTCCCTCCCCCAACCCTTTCCACTATTCTACATTATTGAGCATTAGTGACCAACCATAAATCCAGGGTTTGCAAAGGACAATTCCAAATGGCGGGGGTTAACCTGGAAGAAGGAGATAAATGCTTAGCAGGTGCTCACAGGCTTCCCAGTCAGCACAGGCTCCTGGCTCACATTCACTCTGATAGGTGTGTGTGAGGGATCACTCCTCTTCAATTGATCAGAAACACGTTTATTAAGAACTAACTCTCTGCCAAGCTCCAGAAGATAGGATAAAGGCTAAGAATCGGATGTTCATACCCTGAAATTTACAGAGTAGGTGAAGAAAAAGATGGTTGTAATTTAGTTGACCCCCCCCCCTTGTTCTGTTAGAAAACTAGATTCACCCTGAGAAATAGAGAGGGTTTCCACACTTGGAAAATCAACTTCTGATTTGGGAAATCAACTTGGAAAATGAGCTTCTGATGTTTTTAAACTCTGCATTTCTTTCTAGCCACTTTAAAAAGGGCTGCCCAAGGTCAGGACTGAGATCTGAACTTATGTGCATGTAAAATGATGTGAAAAAGTGAAATACAGTTGTTTGAATATTTAGAGTAAACAATAAAGCTAATGCTGCCCCAAATTGTGTAGTAATCAAATTTAAGGTGAGAAGTTTGGGGCTCAAATTATAGCACTTATTTTTAAAAACAGGCATGACTTCCCATGTGTATAGGAGATGGTCACAGCCATTGGGTGAGGGCACTGAACTGGGAATGGGCGGGCACTGGGTTTCATTCACTGAACACATGAGTAATGCCCAGAGCTGTGCTTCAGGAGGGCTGTGCTGGGTGCTGAGGATAAATGCAAGCAACAAGTGGCACCCAGATGAAGCCTAGGAACTGCAGTCAAGGGAACAAAAGGTTTACCTTCACTGGATGGTAGTAGGAGTCACAAAGAAGTAACACTGGCACTCAGTCTTAAAGGAGAAGTAGAACCGGCTAGAAAGGAGAGACAGTGGTCCATGGAGAGCAAATGGCACACACACACACATCATGCTACACCCGGAAGGCAACAGGTAGTAGAAGAGGCTAGAGAAGTGGCTCTCCAATGACACTATGTATTCCAGTCACCTTGATAAATGCATTCAGAGTCTCAGTGAACACAGGAGGAGATCTGAGATAACACATGTCTAACAAGTTCCCAGGCAGTGCCGAGGCTGCTACCTTTAGCCTACTCTTTGTGTAGAGAGACTTTGGATCATGGAGTACAGGAGTAAAAACGAGGGTGGGACAGAGGAAGTTAAGGGCATTGAGGGATAGGGTCTGTCACCTGTATCCAGGTACATTTCAGCTGTCCCCACCTGCATGCTGGTGACAACATCTGTGCCGCCCCCAGTCAGTGCTGAGCTCTCAGAGGTGCCTGGCACCCTCAGCTGGCTAGCTCCTCCTCCCAATCCCAGTGTCAGTGATTTTAAACTTTTACTAGTTTCCTCAAACCTCCCACCCACCATCTGCCATCATGGTGTTCCTCCCTATGCCCGAGCTGAACCTTCCACTGAGCTCTGGAAGGCCTCTGCTTCCCTTCCCTCCCGGGGCCCTCGGGCATTCATCACCCCCCCTCTTTCATGCAGCTTCGAGCTCTTCCCTTCCCCAACTCTTTTCTTACATAAACCTGCTCAGCACCCTCCTATCTTACAGCCAGCCTGCTGAGAACCTGGCCTTGATCCTGGATCCCCTTCTAGCTACTCCCTGGCCTCTCGCCCTCCTCCTCGCACAGCCTGACTGCTTCAAAGAGCAGACCCACACTTGCAGTTTCTCTACCTCCTCTCATCTCTTCTCAGCAACCTACCACCATCTGACTTCTGTCTTCCCCCACTCTACTGAAAGAGCTCATCGAAGTTAACAATGGCCTTCCATTGGCCCAGTCCAGGATTACAGCCCTGGTCTAATTTGTCCTTCACAGCACTTTACAGTGTTAATTGCAGATGCTATGGAACCCCATCTCCCCCTGGCTCTCCAGATTCATTGGCCCCTCTATCCTAGACTGCTTTCCTGGTTCCTCTTTCTCTATCCAATCCTCATAAAGAACATTCCCCAGGGTTCTGGTCTTAATTCTGTTCTCCTCTTCTAACCCAAACATTGTCCCATGGGTTTATCACCCACACCTGGGATGCAGACCACCTTTTCTATACTGTTGACTTAGGAATTCAGCCCTCCTCTGCCAATCTCTCTTTACTCTTACCTATTTAAGTGCCTTACATTTTCAAAACAGATTCTTCCTCTTCTCTCCTAAACCTATCTTTTTCTTCTGGGTCCCACTCTAAGTGAATTATATCCGTACCTTTCTTTCTCATAAACCCCCAAAATGGTGGTCATTTTCGACTGTTCTCCTTGCCTCAACTGGCCATCAGCAAGGACTGTCCTCTGCCCCCCATCGACTTCTGCGTGGTGCATTGTATGCCTTCATCCCATCACCTGGATTATAGCTGCTTCCCTGTATCCATGCAGGTTAATTTCAGGACCCTCTCCAGATACCAAGATCTGTGGACCCTCATGTCTGTTATGTCAGATGGCTTGGTATTTGCATATAACCTACACACATTCTCCCACATACTTGACATCATTTCTAGATTGCTTTATAATACTGGTACAATGAAAATGCTATGGAAATAGTTGTTATAGTATATTATTTAGAGAATAATGATAAGAAAAAATGCCCACACATGTTCAATACAGATACAGATGCAGATTTTTCCCCATGTATTTTTAATTCACAGATAGTTGAATCCTCCGATGCAGAATCAGCAGATCTGGAGGGCAGGCTGTGCTGCCTTGGTTTCCACCCGACCTCTCTGCAAATGCCTGTGACTTTCAACCCTGGCCATATGTTAGAGTCACTCGGAGAATGTGTTAGTTGGGGTTCTTCAGAGAAACAGAATCAACTCTGTGTGTGTGTGTGTGTGTGTGTGTGTGTGTGTGTGTGTGTATTTGATTTAGTATAAGGAAATGGCTCATGTGATTATGAAGCTAAGCCTCCAGATCTATAGCTGGCAAGCTGCAGATGCAGGAGGGCTAATGGTGTTGCTCCAGGCTAAGCCCCCCAAGGCCTGTAAACCAGTAGAGCTATGGTTTCAATTCCAGTCTGACAGCCAGCAGGCTTGAATCTCAGGAAGACTTGATGTTTCAGTCCAAAGACCAGAAAAGATCAATGTCTGAGCTCAAGTGTTCAGGCAGGAGGAGTTCCCTTGTACTCAGACTTTTTGTTCTGTTTAGGGTTTCAATGGACTGTACAAGGTCCACCCATATTGGCAAGGGTAAAATTTGCTTTTGTCTCCGTCAACATTCTCACTGCTGGAATATCAAACAACTGACTGCACAACTTAGAGGAAGGAAGATTTATTTGCTCAAAGTTTTTGGAGATTAGAGGTTTAGTCCATGTCATGGTGGATCTATAGAGCTCAGGGCATGATGGAAGGAAGCAGAGAAAAGGAGAAAGCAAGGCTCCATTCTCACATCATGGAAGCCAGAAGCAGAGAGAGGGAGGAGGAACCATATAATCTCCAAGGCCACACTCCCAAGGACCCCTCCTTAGCAACCAAGGCTGGCTTTCAACATTGCTACCTTTTTTTCCCTGAGGGGTAGGGGACAATCTAAATCCAAACCATTATACTGCACCACGGCCCTAGACCTCACAGCCACCTCACAATACAAAATGCATTTAGTCCATCTCCAAGAGTTCCATAATCTTAACAGTTTTAGCATCTCTCAAAAGTCCAAAGTCTCCTCTGGAACTCAAGGTAAACTCTTAGCCCCTGTAAAAACAAAAGGCAAGTTAGATATATCCAGTGTACAATGGCACACAGTAAACATTTGCATCCCAAAAGGGAGAAATAGGGCCATAGAAAAAAGGAATGGGACAAAATCGGTATTAAAATCTAGCAGGGCAAGCATTTGATTCTGCAGGTCCACTTCTGGCACCTGGAACACATGGTGGTGAGATGTGATCTACACAGGGTCTTGGCAGCCCTGCCCCCACCTATGGCCTGGTTGATTGTAATGGGCAGCCATATTAGCTGTTTTAGCCTGTCTCTGTGGATTTCAGCTTGCAGCCTTTCCTCATGGTCGTTCCATATTTCTGGCATCTCTAAATCTCAGGTTTTTCTTGCAACCTTGGCTTCACCCTCACAGCTTCACAAATTGCTCTATCTGGGCCTGCTTGCAAGGATTCTGACCCTGCCACACATTGCCTGGCTTCCTAGGTCTTCCTTTGAAATCTGGGGGGAAGCCTCCAGGACCCTTTTTGTCTCAGCAAAGCCAGCATTAGGTGAGCGCCAAGATTGACCACCAGCAGGAAAGGTAGTTACTAAATCCAAACCATTATAGCTTTACTCAATCAATGGATTTAAAGGTTAATATTGCCCAGAAACCCTCATAGATATACCCAGAGTCCTATTTGGCCAAATGTCTGGGTACCTGTGGCCCAGTCAAGTTAACACATAAAATTGATCATCGAGAAGAATTGTTAACAGTCCTGCTGTCTAGTATATACCCAAACCAATTACACTAGAATCCCAGAGGGTGGGACCCAGGCACTTGTGTATTTTTTGTTTTTAAGCTCTCCAGATGATTCCTGCATGCAAGCAAGGTCAAGAGCCACTGCTTCAATCTCTTCTCCTTCAAATCCATCTTCCATGCTACCACTAAAGTGGTTTTCTTAAAACTCAAATTGGATTATGTTGCTCAAAATCCTTCAATAACTTTCTCTTGCCTTTTGAAAAAATTACTTGGTACATTATACAAACCTCTTGGTATATTATACGAGGTCTTTCATGATTTGCCCTGCTTAATTCTCCAGCCTCATTTCCTGTGGGACCATCCAGGGCACCATTCTCTAGCTGTTCTGGTCTGCCTTCCAGGCTTTTTTCAGGGTCTCTGCAATTTCAGAGACTCATCCTTCTATCCATAATGCAATCCCCTACTCCATGCCTGTGCAACTCTTCTTCCCAATCCTATTCAGGTGTTATTACTTACTGAGAGCCTTCTGCAACATCCCTGGACTAGGTTTAATATTCCTCCTCTTAGCATCCTAGCACCAAGTACTATCTTCACCATTAGAATGAGCTGCTCAATGACAGGGCAGCTATTTACCTAGCCCTGAAACCTAGCACACAGTGAGCACGCTACAGATGTAGAGTGTGTAAGTGAATGAACAAGCCCATCTCCTTCGACATTTCTAACATAATATCCAGTTCATGCAGCAAAACAAAAGGAGGATAGAAAGTTCACTGAGTTGTTAGGGCAAAAGATTTAATTCCAAAGTGAATGATATGAGGACATTTCTTAGCCTTACACAAGTTCAAACACAACACAGGTGAAAATCATCCCCCCTATAGAAGCAGCATCAGCCCCATAAACCCTGGCAGAACAGCGTTTGCTGCCACACAGAACTGGTTCTGTTTCTGCCCCTGATGCTATAAAATGGATCCCAATATATTAAGTGCCAGTGTTCACTTTTATTCCAGGGATGAGATTAAGACTGAGGTGTGTGTGTGTGTGTGTGTGTGTGTGTGTGTGTGTGTGTGTGTTTTACTGGGGATTAAATCCAGGGGTATTCTACCTCTGAGCTACACCCCCAGCTTTATTTTAGTTTTTATTCTGAAACAAGGTCTCTCTAAGTTGCTGAGGATAGCCTCTAGCTTGCAATCCTCCTGTCTTCGCCTCCCAAGTAATGAGATTATAGGTGTTTATCACTACACCTGGCTCTAAGCTCATTTTTAAAAGGACTGTTCAGACCATTGGAAGGCAAACACAAAATCTACAAAGTTTTACTATTTCACAAGTTGAGAGGTGGTGATTTTATTTACAAATGACTTCACTAAAGACCTGTCTGACACAGTATTCTTTCAAATGAATGCTTTGCTTGAGCATTTCCAATTAGCATCCAGTTTCCAAAAGTTCAAGGAACGTGGAACTCCTTAGATGTACAAGTTCTAAAACTACCCCATGCCTCCCTCTGCACAGTGAGGATGGGTGGGTAAGAGATTCACCTGGAGAGCTAATAATGCATGCGAGAACCCCAGCTCATCAGGGCAGGACAGATCTGGACCTTCCTATTCTTCCCAAGTTCCTTATATTCTGAGTCCTACCAGTGTTTGAGAACCAGGGGGTGAGGATAAGAGCGACGGCTGTCTGGCTGTGACTGGTTGCTGCCCTCCAGCCCAGTCTTCTCAGTGCTGGCTGCATGGTAGAATCCTACCAGGGGACTTTCCAAACTCCAATGCCCAGACCTGCTAGAGCAACCAGGCCAATTAGATGAGGACATCTGGGAATTGGGCCCTGGCATTCATCTTTTTAAAGTCACCCAGATGATCTTAATGGGTAATCTGGGCTGGGGATCACTCCTCTACCTTACTGGTTATAAAACTTGGCTATAGCCGGGTGTGGTCACACATGCTTGTAATCCCAGTACTTGGGAGGCTGAGACAGGAGGATCTGGGTTCGCGGTCAGCCTCACCTACTTAGTGAGGCCCTCCGCAACTTAGCAAGACCCTGTTTCAAAATGAATAAAAAAATAGGGCTGGGGGTGTAGCTCGGAGGTAGAATGTGCCTGGGTTCAATCCCCAGTACCACACAAAAAAAATAATAATAAATAAAAAAATAAAACTTGGCTACACAGCGGAATCACCAGGGGCCCTTCAAAGTGTCCTGGTTGACCCAGCTATACCATTCCTCGGTATTTTTCCAAAAGAATTAGAGTTAGAATACTATAAGGCCACATGCATATCTCTGTTTATAGCAGCACAATCCACAATAGCCAAATTATGGAACCAATCTAGGTGTCTGTCAATAGATGAATGGATAAAGAAAATGTGGTATAGACACATAATGGAATTTTACTCAGCCATAAAGAAGAACAAAATTATATAATTTGCAGGAAAATGGATGGAGCTAGAGAATATTATGCTAAGTGAGATCAGCAAGTCTCAAAACATTGAGAGTCATATGTTTTTTCTCTCATGTGGAACCTAGAGAGAAAATAGGAAACATAAGGGACTTTGGATAAACAAGGAGAGAGACCAGTAGAATAGTAAAAGAGGAATGGAGGAGGGGGAAAGGAGGATTGAAGGAAGGAGCAGTTCAGATAATGGCAATATATGAAGGCATTGCTATGAACCTCACTTACTTGTACAGGGAGGGAGAAGAGGGCGTGGGGTAGAACGGGGAAGGGAATACACCAAGGGCTGTGCGCTTGTGTATTTGTATCACTTTGAATCTATGATGTATAGTTACAATGCACTAATGAAAGTATTTTTAAAAAGTACTGGGTAGGCCGGGCGTGGTGGCGCACGCTTGTAATCCCAGTACTTTGGGAGGCGGAGACGGGAGGATCCAGGTTCACGGCCAGCCTCAGCTCTCTCGCTGTCTGTCTCTCTCTCTCTCTCTGTCTCTTTCTTTCTCTCTTTCTCCTCTTAGTGAGGCCCTCCGCAACTTCGTGAGACCCGGTTTCAAAATAAAGTATAAAAAATAGGGCCGGGGGTGTAGCGCGGAGGTAGAACTCCCCTGCGTTCAATCCCCGGTACCACACACAAAAAAAAATACTAAAAAGTACTTGGTGCCTGGGTTGTAATTAGGGTGGGGAGTGGCCTGGCACCCACATCAGGATTTGTAGAAGCTCCCCAGCAATTGCAGAGTACACAAAGTGTGGGAACCATGGCGACATCCCTAAGAGAGCCCATTTCACCTGGAGAAAGCCTCCTCATCACGAGCAGGTGAGAAACCCAGTGCATCAGGAACACGTGTGTCCTGCTGGCTGGTCTGAGGTGACAGAGGTGGGTGTCTCCCCTGAAAACAGCCGTTGTGCTGGAGGCTGTTGAAGGGGAAGTGGCAGCCTGGAGTAAGCCCTTCACCACCAAGGGCCCTGCAGCCTGTGCCACTGACTGAGCAACTGTAAATGCACCAGCTAAGCATCCAAGACCCCTGGCTGTCTGTGTGACCTCAGTTGCTTGGATGGGTGGCCACCCGTCCCTGGAAACATGTAGGGTGACATTACAGATAATAAGCAGATATAATAATGAACACAATTATTGTAAATTTCTGGGTCACCGCTAATGTCATTTCCCTCCCTTCTCATTTCATCTGGCGCTCAGGATAATTTTCTCTTTGTATTTCTCTATTAACCGAAGTCCAACCTGAGTTTATCCCCTGCCCTGGACAGATAAGGAGGAGAGGACACTCTTTTCTCTTACCCCTCCCTCTGTCAACCTCCTTCCCCTCCCCGTCTCCTCTCTGTGGCTTTTACCAGGTTGGTAGATGCCAAGCGCCATCTTGGAAAAAGGTATCCTGTGTTCAAAAAGATTCAAGTAGCATCTCTCTCCACCTACTCTACAAACCTAACATATTGAGGGTACCATTTCCAAAAACTCTGATTTGTTGGTGAGGATTCCCATTACATGATTTTTTTTCAAGTGTGGACACTCATGGGTTTATATGGGATAGTGGTTCTCAGCTTTGGCTATGCCTTGGAATCACCTCACAAGCTTTAAATACTTTTGATGGTCATCAAGAGACAAATACTCAGTGTTCCCACTTATCTACAGAAGCTAAAGGTGATCTCAGTGATGTAGGGAATAGAATAGTGGCCACTGGAGCCTGGTGCAGGGGGGGAGAGATGGGGAGAAGATGGTTAATAGGGTACAGGGTACAGTGGATAGGAGGAATGACTTCTGATGTTCTCTAGCACAGTCAGAGAACTACGGTTGGCAAAAATTAACCGAGTATTTCAAAATAGCTAATAGAGAAGATTTTAAATGTTCCCAACACAAAAAGAAGATATATGTCTGAGATGATAATTGTGCCAACTGCTATGATCTGATCACTACACAGTGTATAATGTATTGAGATTCTACTCTGTACCCCATATAAATGTACAATTCATATGTGTCAATTTAAAAACATATTAATGTAAAAATATTGAGGCCTCTGATTGGCCCCCAGACATTCTGATTTAGTGGTGTGGGGACCAGCCAGGTGTCAGGATGTTTCAGAAGCATCCCAGGTGACTCCAGTAGGCTGCAGAAGCTGAGAACCACTGACATTCATCAATGAGAGGGATTGAGAAGAGAGAGGTGGGGGACACTCGCAGAGAAGCATCTCTCACATCGCCACAGCCTTTCTATAGACTCTCCCCTGTGCCCCTGCAGAGGCATGGGTTCCATTTAGATTCTTTATGAGCACACATGGTTGGAGGAGTTTCCTAGGAGACCAGAAGCAGGGTTAGGCCACAGAGAAATCTCAAAGCCAGGAGTGTTTGTTTTCGGTGTTTTCATCTCTCTAAGACTATCCTCCTGGGGCTTGTTCAGACCACCCTTCCCTCCTCTGTGGCCAAGCCAACCTTTCTGCAGTGTTGTTTGGGTACCATGGATGCAGGAGAAAACCAATCCTATGATGTAGTTGGGCCTGGGGGCGGGGCACAGGATGTCCTGTGATGTGTGTTACTGAAGGAGCTTGGGTTAGAGGACGAGAGGACTGTGGTGCCCTCCTGGATATACATATGCTGGTCACACTCTGGCTTTTTCCCCCCTCCAGTGCCCCTTCGTGTCCCTGAATGTTTTTCTGTCCTGTGTTCCATACCTTCAGAGTCCTGCTAATGGGACCAGCCATGACAACCATAATCGCTGACCCACCCGCCTACTTCCTGGTTGGTGAAACTTGAAATTTCTTTAGGCATCTGATCCAGCACCAGGTGGTGAGACTTGATTAGTCCAAGCAGTGGTTTTTCTACCCTCGCTGTACTTTAGAAACACCTGAGATTTTCAAAAAATATTGATTCTTGGGCCCAACCCCCAGAAATTCTAATTTCACTGGTCTGAAATAGGTATTAAAAGCTCTATAATATGCAAACAGGATCACTGGTCTAGGACAATCATGGCATTTTAATTCCTTCTGCCAGTGGCTGTTTTAGGATTGGGCAAATGATGCTATTTTAATTAATGAAACACGAGAATGTAGGGATGAGGGTGAGGGAGATTTAGGAATAGTTTTTCACCTTTAGGAAGGAATATTTGGTCTTCCCCCTTCATGGCCTTCAGAGTTATTGAGTGAGGACATGATACTTGGAGCCACAGCTTCTATCTTTTGACAGTGAGTAGATGTATTGAAGAACATAGTTTTCTTGGATGAGAATTGCAGAGGGCAAAAAGAAATTAGGTTCTCAGCAATATCGTGGAGCTGCTAAGTCAGTTAAAGCAGGAAGCCCCAGTCCTTGGCATTCATGCCTTGAAAGGCTGCCCCTTCCACCCAGCCTTACAGCAGGACTGAGCCAGAAGCATATCAGAATCCCAGGCTGGAGGTTTGCAGAGAGCCTTCTGGAGCATGGCCTCTTAGACACTCGCAGCATCTCCTGCTCCGTGTAAAGCTCCCCAAATTTAGGGATGCTGCCCCCCCCCACAGAGGAGCCACCAAAGGGCCTGTGACCTGGCTAAGCAGGCCTTGTCTGCTACTGATCGCTGAGGGCAGTGAAGGAAGACAGTGCAGGTCTTGCTTTAGTAAATTCAGGTCTGAATCTCATTACCGACAGTGTGAATTGAATGAATTAAACTCTCTGTGCCTCAGTTTTACCACTTGTGCGTTGGGACTAACATCTACCTCCAAGGGGTTTGTTGCTGTAGTGCCGTTGAATGAATTTAGCACAGAACCTGGCATGCTCTAAGCTCTGAGTAAGAGGCGATTTTCACTTTTTAATATATCTGCTGTCCTTATGCAGCAACCAGCAAGAGGTGAAATAATTGGAAAGGAGAAGAGAGATGGTGGGCTTTGGTAGAAGTGACTAATCCTTGAACATTTTAGAAAGCCTGAAGAAGTTTTTCTGTGCCCCCCTCTGCCTGGAAACTATCCACATAATTCAGGCATGATTTGCCAAGCCTGGGAGGCCGGGCTCAGTGGCACTGACGGAGCTCCGCTTCCAGCTCACCTAGCTGGCAGGTCAAGGACGCCTGGAGCCCACGGCTGCCTGCTGCTGCTCTGCCAGGGCCATGCCAGGCTGGGGGCTCACGGGTTCCCTGAGGACGCCTCCCACTCGAGACTGGAGCTGTAGTGAGGGGAGGGGCTGGGTAGCCTGTCAGACATGGGGTCCCCTGGCTTCCAGGGTGAGGCTGGAGTCCAGTGTCACCTAGATTCAGCGTGCTGACCACCACCAGAAGGCTGGTACTTTCATCCCCTAGAGCAGGACGGGGAGAAAAGTATCAGCCATGAGTCCAGTGGGCTCTAAGGGCCTCACCAAGGCTGCCATGGTGCCAGCCATCTCTAGCCTTTTCCTTCCTCCTCCATGTCTGTGGCCCTCCTCTCTTCCTCCTTCCCCATTTCCACCTTCATCAAGGCTTCAGCTGTCCCACTCTCTGCCCCTCCCATCACTTCCGTGCCCGTTGGGAAAGGTCCCCTCACCTCTCGTGCCACCTCCATCACTTGACCCCATCCTTTCCACTGGGTCTGATCTCTGCTCCACAGAAGTCTCCTCACATTTACAGCCTCCGCTTGCCCCATGGGACTTGCTTGCTTGCTGGGTTTCTCCATTCTTCTTTTATTCTTATATACTCCCCAGATCTCTACTTCTGGTCCATATTTAGTGTCACTATTTCCCCTCCTGTCTGTTCAGGAGTCTTGCTGCATTACCTTGTTGACCATCTTCCCCCCCCCCCAAACCTTCAGTCTCTTTATCACAACTTACTTTTTTTTATCCACTTTTAAACATGATCAGGTTTCTCCTATCTTATTTGTGTGTGTGTGTGGGGGGGGGTTCTACCTCTGAGCTATACCCCCAACCCTACTTTATTTTGAAACAGGGTCGTGATAATTTGATGAGGCTTACCTCTAACCTGTGATCATACTGTCTCAGCCTACCAAGTACTAGGATTACAGTCATGGGCCACCATGCCTGGCTAGGTTTCTCCTATTTAAAGAGACAGAAAGGACACCCCCCCACACACACACACCCCTGCGCCCCTTCCTAGCCCACAGTAAGGTGCCTTCTTCTCTCACAGCCTCTCTGAAGCTGACTTACCCAGGGGCACTGTGAGTGGAGCAGCAGGGCCTGGTGGCACAGGTGTGGCTCTGGACCTCTGATAGAATCCTGGCTATTCCTGGGAGCACTTTAACCTTGGCTACACTGCTAACTCTTCCCAAAACCTTGAGCCTTCTTGGGAGGCAGGGGCTATTGCTTTCCCAGGGCCTAATGATAATCACAGGGAACATTTACAGGGTACCATGGACAAAGCTTCTACTCAGTGCTGTGTGGGCTACTCTGAGTTTCCTGAGTCGGAAGTCAAAAATGTTTGCTTAAAACAAAACAAAACAAAACACTGAAAGTACAAAAGGGAGAGAGACTAATGGGAGGAAGGGGGAGAAAAGAGGGCAAGAGAAGGTAGGCAAATGTCACAGAGAAACCCATTAATATGTAAAATTAATATGAATAATTATGGTAAATTAAATTAAATTTTAAAAGCGAAAAGAACACACACATGCAAATTTGCCGAATGAATGGATTTTGCCCGAATGCTATTAATTCAATACTTTAGACTGCCACTTCCACATTCACGCCCACTCTGTTCGCCAGAATCTCTTGTTTATTTTCTGATTAAGAAGTAATTAAACAAAGGCCATCTTCCTAGAGCCCAAATTCACTCTGTTTTCTGAACTGATATCTTCAGGGACAGTTTGGATCTAAGCTGTGACTGAGCAGAAGAGGATCCTTTGGACCGTCCATAAGAGCGTCACATTCTGACTTGGCATCTAAATTCAGGACGGTTAAATTAATATCACTCTGCAGTGGAAGTTTGACCATTCTGGTTGTGATCAGGCTTAATTTTTTTAAAAATATTCTATAACTCAGGCCCTTTTCTGCAGTATGTGAGACTAGAACATCAGGAGTTAGAAAACCCAACAGGAGGTCCTGGGACCTTTGCATGCGAAAGAAAACTCTGTAAATATAAGAAGGTAGACAGAATGGGCAATTAAAACCAAACAGCTGGGCGCCTTAATTGAATTTTCATTACTTTTTTCCTTCATTACTCTGTCAACTTGGGCTGAGAAGCAAGAGTGGGACCTTATGATGGAGTGGGCAGAGGGGGTTGCTGGGGGCCTGGGCAGTGCACTGCCAGGAGCTGGGAGTATGGACCACTCCAGAACAATGGGAGCCAGGCCTGGTGGCCAAACAACTCCCGTTCTCTTGGGGGAGATTAAACTGGCCCCATAAAAGCAGACCATTTATTGCAAGGCTGTATAATGAAGTGCTAAATCGCGGCACAGATGCTAAGTGCTAGCGGAGCCCAGACGAGAAGATCTATGAGTCCTGGAAAAGCCAGCAGACTCCCAGGGAGGGCGAAGGGTCCCAGCTGCATCTTGAGGAACGGGCTAAGCTTCTAGGGCACAGGGCTGGACAAACCAAAATAAAACACACAGGGCATGATGGGCGGCAGCGTGGAGTGACTGTGGTTTGGGGCTATTCTTTTGAGGAGATGGGATATGCGGCACCTCCTCGGTCAGTCCACTCATCTCTGTGGCTGCCTTTCGTGCACGGCTTACCTTGAGCCTTCCTGGCCACCTGGGGCACCTCCCTCTCCTGCTCTGCCTTCCATGGCAGCAGGCGATCCCATGGATCTTCCACCTGAGACAGACTCATATCAGCCCTGTGCTCCTTCCTTTGGCTGGTATTCTCTTATTGCTAGACTCCAAATCCCTGCTGGCTGTCTTTTCCAGCACCCCTTTCTTTTAACTCCCCATTAATTGTAAGTCTCTTCTCCATACAACTCCGGGACAAGTCACTGAGGGGCTGGAAGTGCAGCTGAGGAATGCACCCTCACCAGCTGGATTTAGTCTTCCTTTCTTCTACAGGACTGGCCGTCCAGATGAGCTCGAGCACCAGGGTCTTCCCATAGGTTAGTTGTTTTCCCTGATGGCTTCTGTTAGTCAGAATCTTTGGGCTGGAAGAGATAGAAAACTCATTCCCACGAGATTTTAAAAGGGAGGCAGCATTTATTGAATCATGGAAACAAAAGTTATAGGAGTTCAGGTCTGGCTGAATCCAGGTGATCCCAGATGTTGACAGGAGACTGCTGGCTCATCAGGTACCATTAGCTCAAGTCCTTCCCCCTAAGTGGTACCAATGGGCTTGCACTTTGCCAGGTAGTCAACCTACCTAAATAGTACCTCTTCCCTATGGTCCTATGGAAGAAATTATAGAATTAACTGTGATTTTCCTAAACCTGAATCAGTTTGTCAAAGGATATGAGAAGTTGTCATTGACCAGGCCTGGGTCACTTGCCCACCAATAGAAGTAGAGTCAGGAAGAATGGGTTTCCCAATGGAAGATGCGGCTCTGTTACCAGAAGAGAATGCTGATCAAGCCCAAATTGGTGTCCCTTACAGAAGTGAAATGGTGGCCCTCTCTCCCAGTAGCCATCAGTTGTCTGTCTAGCTCCCACCCAGCTACCATCCATGTGGAAGGCTGCCGCTCCAGCTCATATCCCCCTTCCCTTCAGAACTGCCCAGAGCTGGGCCTGAGGTTTCCAGGTAGGAAGTACTGTTTCGCTAAGGCACAGAGACAGACTGTGTTGGGAAACTTGGAAAACACGATTCTTTTCAAAGATTTTTGGAAGATCTTCAAAAGCCTCCCATTTCTCCCTCCTTCCTCTGTTTTTCCCTCGGGTTGCTGCAGCTGACCAGGGAAGCTTTGGAGAACATCCAACTCGCTGCCTTTGTTAAGTGACACCTTGGATTCCCAAATAAGAAAAGCAATCAGGAAGGTTTCAGAGTGCCGTGGAGAGAGGGGGAAGGAGACAGGGCCAGGCATTTGCAAGCAGACACCTGAACAAGGTCAGAGTGCCAACCGCCTAGCAAGGCCGGCAGACAGGGCCTCCCGCAGTCAGAGTGACAAGAAGGTAATCAGAAGTACTTGCCACTTTCCATTGAGGCGGACATGGGAGCCAGTGGAAACAATTCCTGGGTGGTAAATTGTTTTTTGCTCTTCTGTTAACTTCGAGATCTGTCCTTCTGGGTCCCTCCCATCTGATGGATTGATTGACAAGCTCAATAAGCAAGGAGAAGATTCTGTATCCAAGAATCTGAGCTGTGTTAAGGGGACGCTCGGAAACTAATTGAAAGCGAATCTCAGCTGCCACTGATACAAGTAATGGGAAGGAAAGAAAGAAACTTCTACCGGCTGAGAGAAAAACTGGTCAGAAAGCCTCTCGAACTGCCATTTGATATCTTTGGAGCTCTAGCAAAAGTCAGTTAAATACCAGATTTTAATTATTTTTGAAATATTCCTTGCTTTTCTGCAATCAAGTAAGTTAAAAAGAGCTATACACTTTTAAAGATTACCATGATTTTATATATGCAATTTCACATGCTATCTTATCACACAATGGACATTGTAAACTAGCACCGTTTTTCAAAATCATCGTAAATGTCTATGTAATATTCCAAGGCAAGGATCTACCATACTATGTTTAAACATGTGAACATCCTCTTTTTGGTCATTTTGATTGTTTCCAGGGTCTTGACATTTTAAGTTGCTCCAGCTTACATTCCTGAGGCAGGGTAGAGCTGTGTTTATCCATTCTTACCAGCATTAAATATTAATTATAAAATCTGTTGCCAGTTTGGTGGGCGAAAGGACCTCTCTTTAATTCACATATTTTTGATTACTGATCAGGATAAATATCATTTTGCATGTTTATTAGTCATTTGTATGTCAGTTTCTGCAAATTGTCTTTGTGCTTTTTGCACATTTTTATAATGACCAACAGGAACT
Source organism: Glis glis (assembly GCA_004027185.1). Classification (NCBI taxonomy): domain Eukaryota; kingdom Metazoa; phylum Chordata; class Mammalia; order Rodentia; family Gliridae; genus Glis; species Glis glis. The sequence goes on along the minus strand of PVJS01005690.1, from coordinate 12,911 downwards.
CTTTATATATTAAGGGTATTACAATATCTTTTATTAGATTTACTGCTGACATTTTATTTTGTTATTTGTATTTTTCTAATGTTATTATTTAATAAATAATAATTTATCTTTTGAATAGGAGTGCATTCACATGGTTTAAGATTTAACAGGTACTAATGAGAATAAGGTGTCTCCTTTCCAGTCTTCCCCTCCTATAGCTACCTCCTATAGCTACCTCCCCTCCCCTCCTATAGTTACTAATTTCCGGTGTGCATAAGTAGACTTTCTTCTACATATCACACATTTATAAATAAATGACTACTTTCCTTTTTCCCTTGTTACAGAAATGGCAAAGTAATATGTGTACTCCTCTATGCATTTTTATCTTATACTTTGGAGTTCAATTTTATATACGTGTGTAACAACTTTCCTTATTCCTTTTATGGAAATGTAGTAGTCCATTGAAAAATTTGTGTTAGTTTTTTTCACATATGAAAAAGTATTAAGGGCTTTACAAGTAGATCTATCGATTTTTCCATTTATCATTTCACTCATTGATTTTATACTTAAGGATTTCTCCTACCCTGCAGTCACTTAAACACTCACCTATGTTTTTTTCCTTTGTGTTTCCTAACTAAACTTTTTATTTTAAGATAAATATAGATCCATATGCAGTTGTAAGAAATAATGAGAGATCTCTCATACTCTTTACTCAGTTCCTCTCAATGGCAGTATCTTGCAAAACTATAATAAAATATCACAACTAGAATATTGACATTGATATAGTTAAGACATAGAGCATTTCTATTGTCTGAAGGATCTCTGTGTTGCTCTTTTATAGCCACACACTTCCTTCCTACCCCCACCCTCCCCATCCTTAACCCCTGGCAACCACCAATCTGTTCCTTATTCTATAGTCTTACATTTCAAGAGTGTTATATAAATGGAATCATACAGCATGTGACTTTCTGAAATTGGCTTTTTTTTCTACTCAGCATTATTCTCTGGAGCTTCGTCCAGGTTGCTGTATCAATACTATGTCTCTTTCTATTGCTGAGTATTATTTTATGATCCACCATAGTTTATTTGACATTTCACCCATTGAAGGACATCTGGTTTGTTTTCAATTTGGGACTATTATAAATAGAGCTGTTAGAAACATTTATATACAAATGTTTGTGCAAACGCAGACTTTTATTTCTCTGGAATAAATACTCAGGAGTGCAATTGCTAGGTTATTTTGTAGTTTCATGTTTAATTTTTAAAAGAACTGTCCAACTGCTTTCCAGTTGGACATTAACATTCACACTAGCAAGGTGCAAGGGATCCAATGTCCTGCATTCTCACAAGCATCTGATGTTGTCACTGTTTTTTATTTTAGAGATTCTGATAGGTGGGTAGTGATATCTCATTGTGGCTCTACTTTGCATTCCCCTAAGGGCGAATGATATTGAACCTTTGGCATTTGCTTATTTGACATCTAGGTATTTTCAGTGAAATGTATCTTCCTGTCTGTTATGGTCTGAATGTTTATGTTCTTTCACTGTGTGTGTGTTGAAATGTTAACCTCCAAGATAAGGAATTAGGAAGTGCAGCCTTTAGGAGGTGATGAGGTCATGGGAATAGAGCCCTCGTGAATGGGATTAGTGCTCTTATTAAAGAGACCCCAGAGACTTCAATGAGAAGGCAACCAGCCCTCTGTGAACTAGGAATCAGGTCCTCACCAGACACCAGACCTGCCAGCCCCCTGACCCTGGACTTCCCAGCCTGTAGAACTGTGAGAAATACATTTCTGTTGTTCCAAACCATCCAGTATATGGCATTTATTTTTATAACAGTAGCAGCCCAAATAAACTACAATGTCTTTTGCCCATTTTCTAATTAGATTCTTTGGTTTTTTTTACTGAGTTTTGAGTTGTTTATATAATCTAGATGTTAGTCCTTTGTTGAGTATGTGGTTTGAAAGCAATTTCTTCAAATTTTTTGTTTTTCTTTTATCCTCTTAACAAGGTTTTTCAGAGAGCAAAAGTTTTAAATTTTAATGAAATGCAAATGATCAGTTGGTCATGTTATGGATTCTGCATTTGACATCAAGGCTAAACCCAGCTCTCAGTCCCCCAAATTTCATTCCATGTCTTTTCTATAGTTTTATAGTTTTATACTTTATATTTAATCCTATCATCCATCTTTATTTAATTTTATATAGTGTGAGATTTAGGCCATGATTTCTGCTTTGTTGTTGTTTGGCTTATAATATCCAGTTGCTCCAGTACCAATCACCGAAAAGGCTATCTTTTCTCCATTGAATTATTTTTGTCCCTTTGTCAAAAATCAGGTAGGTGTATTTGTGTGGGTCTACTTCTCTTTTCTGCATTGTCTTCTATTCATCTATGTGACTATACTTCTGAGAATACCACATTCTTTATTATTGTAGGTACATAAGTCTCGAAATGAGGTAGATGAATTTCTCTTACCTTATTCCTCGTTTTTGAAATTGTTTGATATTCTAGTTCCTTTACCTTGCCAAATAAATAGTAGAATAATTAAACTATAAAACATTTATAGTGATTTTGAGAGGAGTTGCCCTAAATATGTATAGCAATTTGAGGAGAATTGGCATCCATATTATGTTAAGTCTTCCAGTCCATGATCATTGTATGTCTCCATTTATGTAAATTTTTTATTTTTTTAATTAGCATTGTATAGTTTTTAGCAAAGAAGTCATATGCATGTTTTGTTAGAATTACATTTAAAGCATTGGATTTCTTTAAGTGGTTGTAAATGGGACTGTCTTTTAAGTTTTCATTTTCACATGGTCATTATTAGTATGTAGAAACACAAAGGTTTTTTTTATGTATTGATCTTGTATGCTGTGACCTTGCCAAACTCACTAATTCTGTATTTTTTTTTTTGTAGATATTGTGGAATTTTCTGTATAAGCAATCATGTCTTTTGCTATTAGGGGCAGCTTTTCTTCTTCATTTCCAATCTGTATGCCTTTTATTTCCTTTTCTCGACTATTGCCCTGACTAGAATTTCTAGCAGTATCTTGAATAAGAGTGGTGAAAATAAACATTCTTGCCTTGTTCCCAAGTTTAAAGGAGAAATATAGAGTCATTCTCCATTTATTATAATGTTAACTGTACATTCTTCTTAAGTTAAGGAAACTCCCCCCACACTTCTGTTTTTCTAAGAGTTGTTTTCTGTATCAATTGTTATGATCATGTTATTGTTCTTTAGACTGTAGATATAATAGATTATATTGACTAATATTCACATACTGAATCAGTTTTGTATTTATGGAATAAACGTTATTTACACTTCATCATGCTGTATAATTCTAGTAATATATATTGTTGAATTCTATTTTCTAATATTTTGTTAAGGATCTATATATACATGACTAATATTGGTCTCTAGGTTTCTCCTCCTCCTCTACCTTCCTCCACTATTACTTCTCCTCCTCTTCCTCCTCCTCCTTTAGAGGTAGTGATACTGGCTTTGCTTTTAGTATCAGGGTAACACTAGCAACACAAAATACACTGGAAAATGTTCCTCCTCTTTTCTGGAAGAGATTGCATAGAATTGCTGTTAATTCTCTATTAAACATTTGGTAAGCCAGGCGTGGTGGTACATACTTGTAATCCCAGTACTTGGGAGGTTGACAGTAGGATCGAAGGTTCGCGGCCAGCCTCAGCTACTTAGTGAGGCCCTCCTCCGCAACTTAGTGAGACCCTGTTTCAAAATAATGAACAAAAGATAGGGCTGGGGGATGTAGCTAGGAGGTAGAATGCACCTGGGTTCAATCCCTAGTTCCGCAAAAAAAAAAAAAACACAAAACAAACAAAACATTTGGTAGAATGCTCTGGTGAAACCCTTTATTGGGTGGGAGAAGTTTTTGTTTGTTTGTTTGTTTGTTTGTTTGTTTGTTTGTTTTGTGGTACTGGGGATTGAACCCAGGGGCATTCTACCTCCGAGCTACACCCCCAGCCCTATTTTTTATTCTTTATTTTGAAACCGGGTCTCACTAAGTTGCAGAGGGCCTCACTAAGTAGCTGAGGCTGCCCACGAACCCACAATCCTCCTGTCTCAGCCTCCCAAGTACTGGGATTACAAACATGCACCACCACGCCTGGCTGGGAGAAGTTTTTAAATTTCAAATTTCCTTAAAAAGTTATAAGCCTACTTAAAAATTTATTTCCTTTTTAGTGAATGGTGGTTTTGGGGGTTTTGGGGTTTCTTGAGGAATAGTACTATTTTTTTTTTTTTTTTTTTGCGGTACCGGGGATTGAACCCAGGGGCGTTCTACCTCCGCGCTACACTCCTGGCCCTATTTTTTATACTTTATTTTGAAACTGGGTCTCACAAAGTTGCGGAGGGCCTCACTAAGTAGAGAGAGACAGACAGACAGACAGACAGGGAGAGAGCTGAGGCTGGCCGCGAACCCGGATCCTCCGGTCTCCGCCTCCCAAAGTAGTGGGATTACAAGCGTGCGCCACCATGCCCGGCGTGGAATAGTACTATTTAATCTAAGTTGTTAAATGTATAGAGTTGTTTGTGGTTTGATCTCTGTATCCTTTTAATGTCTGTCAGGTCTACAATAACATCCTGTTTCATTCCTAATATTGGTAATTTGTGTCTTTTCCTTTTTTTTCCCTTCCCTCTATTAGTCTTGCTAGAGATTCTTTGAACTCATTGATCTTTTAAAAGAAATAGTTCTAGCCCAGTGTTGTGGTGCATGCCTAAAATCCCAGTACTTGGAAGACTGAGACAGGAGGATCAGAGGTTTGAGGACAGCCTTCACAAGTAGTGAGATTCATCAACCTAGGAAGACCCTGTTTCAAAAAATAAATCAATAAATAGGGCTGGGGGTATAGCGCAGAGGTATAATGCCCTGGGTTCAATCCCCAGTACCAAAAAAATAGTTCTTTGTTTTCATTTATTCTTTTCTATTGTTTTTCTGTTTTCAATTTCACTTATTTCTGTCCTTTATTATTTCCTTTTCCCTATATCTGTTTGGTTTATTTTTATTTTTTATTTCTTTTAGGTTATGAGGTGAAAACGTAGATAGATTGTTGATTTTAGGCTTTTCCTATTTTCTAAATACATGCTTTTAATGCTTTACATTTTTCTGTTCAGCATTCCTGAGTTGTATCCCACAAATTTTGATATGTTGCATTTGCACTTTCATTGAGTTGCCATTATATTTTTAAAATTTCTCTTATAACTTCTTCTTGGATCCATGAATTATTTAGAAATGTTTTGTTTAGTTTCCAAATATTTGGAGAGTTTTTCTATTATTGGTTCCTAGTGTGATTTCATGGCCATCAGAAATATACTCTCTCTATATAATTTCAATTCTTTTAAGTTTCTCAAGGTTTGTTTTTTGGCTGGGATATACACTTTTCTTGGTAAATGTTCTGTGGGAGGTTGAAAAAATGTATATTCTTCAGCTGTTGGGTAGAATGTTCTATACACTTTTATTAGGTCCTGTTGGATAATGTTATTGTTGAGTTCTTTTATATTCTTACTGACTTTCTGTCTGATTGTCCTATTAATTGTTGAGAGAGGGCTGTTGAAGTCCCAACTAGGACTGTATATTTGTCTGTTTCTTCTTTCTGTTCTACCTGGTTTTTGCTTCACATATTTTGGTATTAGTTGCTTGTCTTAGGCAGATATTTTAATCCTATTAGAAGGGATCTACCAGAATTAGTTGACTAAAAATTGAGTTTCTGTTGTATGTCTGAGAAAACCTTTTTTTTTTTGGAATCTGTTGAGAAATAATACAATTTTTCTCTTCTGCTTTATCTCAAAATAAAGGCTTCTTCAGCATAAAGCACATTTTATTTCATAATTGTTATTAAATATTTACATTAAAAGTTCCAAGAGGGGAATAAAGTGAATGAGTTTTCTGTGAAGAGACCAAAGGATTATGTGATATTGTAATAATTAGTTGTACAATGCCTGAAGTTTATTGCACTACTGAAACACTGGCTTCATTCATTTTAGGTTAAAAGTATCTACTTTTGTTAAAACTCAGAGCTTTTGGAAATTGTGAATTCTACAAGAGTGCTATTAGCAAAAAGATTATGAATATGGGCTTTAAAGGCAAACTTTGGATTCTGAGTCCTGGTCACGCATACTACCTGTATGGCTTTAGGACTATTATGTAAACTCCTTAATAGTTTCTTCACCCATGAGATGGGAGCAAAATGTCCCACGATTATTTTAAGGGTGAAGTAGGTGCCCTAGTGCTAAACACTCACTGTTTATTGTCATTGTCTCTGTTGGAGAACCGGACAGCGTTAATGACTTTGAGCCTGGCTTCACTTCCAGTCCTGAAGGTTTTTCATGATGGGAACTGGCTCCTTTTAGTTGACACAAATGCATTCTGTCACTCATAGGGACAGTTAGAAAGTGTAGGTGACTGGCAACAGTCAATCAGCTTTATCAATACATGTTTCTGATCATGCATCAGAAATGTCTTTAGAAAGTGAAAGTATGTTTACTTACTTTTATTTACAAACTAAATCATGCTTCCTGGCTGTAGTGCAGTAACTGCATTTTTTATACTTTTATGGTGCATTATAGTGTCACATCAGTAACTGTGCCTTTCAGTCATAGAGAGGTCCCACCATGTTTCCAGCCAGGTGTTAGTCAGAAATAAATGCACTGGGTGGTGGTATTCAAATTCAGCTTTGTAATTATTTCTTCTGCTCAGATACATTAAAAATGAACAGCAAACCCCAGTTCTCCTTGAAAATAGTATAAGGATTAAAAAGAAACAACCCAACGACAGTACTATGTCATTGTAATAGAGGGGCCAAAAGGGTAAAAGGGTGGCAATGCTCAGGAAAACCTCTGAGCAGAGCAGTTTTTACGAAGACCCACTGAATATCTTAGTCTTGCAATGACTTTCTCTCTGTGGGCTTTATTTTGTTAAATCATTTTGATTTAACAGGAGACCAGGAAACTAGAGCGAGAAAGGCCAGTTGGCAGGAGACCTTTCAATCCTTTATGAGGAATTTGTTTCCATTTGCACAATGCTCAGTCGGGAGTCTTCAAAGGGTTAGCAAAAAAGGGTAGTGACTTTTTTGTGTGTGTGTGTGGTATCAGGGATTGAACCCAGGGGCGTTCTACCTCTGCGCTATACCGCTGGCCCTATTTTTTATACTTTATTTTGAAATCGGGTCTCACAAAGTTGCAGAGGGCCTCACTAAGTAGAGAGAGAGGGAGAGAAAGAGAGAGAGAGAGCAGAGACTGGCCGCGAACCCGGATCCTCCGGTCTCTGCCTCCCAAAGTACTGGGATTACAAGCGTGCGCTACCACGCCCGGCAGTAGTGACTTTTTTTTGGGGGGGGCATCTTGTTTAAATCTGGCAAAACACCTAATAAGTCCAGGAGTCCTAAAATATATATGATAGCCTTACAAGGCCTTACACATGCTTTTAAAACTTGAATTTTTAAAATTAAAATTAAAAATTAAATTGGGGACAAAAACATTCTCTCTGGCTGGCGACCTCATTGCCTTTCCTCATGCCCCTTTCCCTGCATCTCTCTATTGCTGTCCATATCGAAGAATCTAGAATCAAACGTCAGGTGGACAGTGACTTAGTCCCCCAACACTTGACTCTCAATATTTTTGGGGAAATGCATTTTGAATCATAGGGAGTGAGGCCCTCTGGTCTACAGGCAAGATAAATTTTAATCTCAGACAAACTGGAAGGGTTGAGGAATCTTAAAGCAACCAAACTGATGTTCACACCCCCTCTTCAGGGAAGGGATTATTGCCATTGAGAAGCCTTTATTAAGTGGCTAATGAAGGATGGTGCTCTCAGAGCCCATCTTCCAGTGGGAACCATTCATTTTGGAACTAGTTATCTAAACAAGAATGTGTGTGGCAAGAACTCCATTCTACTGAGTTTTTATATGACTATGGCGTTGTTTACTGCAGCTGTTTCAGAAAAACAAAAGGATTCAAACTAGTTAAGGCAGATGGCTCAGTGGTTGGGAGACAAACTGCTGATTGGCTTCCCCTGCTGCTGCCGGAGTCACCTGGCAGACATCTGAGCAGGGTGATTAAGTGACAGGTGTGCGGGGATGTGGCCAGCCTTCTGTCCTCAGCCTCTTACGTACCATCTGCAGGTGGTGTGTCTGGGTTGTGAGTCAAAGCTACAGGTGAAGAGTGCGGAAGGGGGGCTGGCTTGGCTCTCCACAGTCACCCCCCATTGCCGAGTACCGCTTGGGGAGTACACTTGCAGGTAAAAGGCTATGCAATATATCATCAATAAAACTATGTCCTTACCTGAGAAACAGACTGCAGTGTCAAAGATCCTGGTGAGCTACTGCTTCCACTCATGATTACATGGGGGAAGAACTTGGATAATGTAATCCTTAAATGATTTGCAACTTGCCTTTCGGGCAGGTTTTATTTCAAATCTACATGAAGTTGGCTCTCCAAGCCACTCACAGGAAGCCAGATGAGTGTTTGTTGGCTCTTTTCTCTGGCTTAGGTTAGAGATGGAGATGAAGAATTTAGAGCGAGTTGCAGGCATTGGCCAGCCAGCCCACTCTGAGCCTCACAGAGCAGAGGAGATTAGCAGTGGTAGGGAAGGTCAAGTTGACCGAGCCTCTCTGAGGGCTAGGGGTCTGGTTGGCCAGATCTCCCCACAGGGACATGACATAGCCTGCAGACAGGGCCTCCCTGCTCCTCGTAGCTACACCAGGTGCCTGGACCAGTCTTCTCCTTCCCACTCCTCCTCCTGACTTCACCACCTCACTAAAGCAGTGATTTTCAAACTGTAGGCTGCAACCCATTAGTGAGTTGCAAATCCTCTTAGTGAGTCACAACAAGCATTGGAAAAAAAATGAAATTGAATAGAGAATCAACCTTCTTCTCAAGTAGTACGTAATTTCATGAAGTGTATTCCAGGAGCACCATGTGTATGTTTACTGAGTAATAATGTCAAAAGTATTTACTTGTTGGTCAAAATGTTTTCAAGCTTCTAGGATTTTCTGCTAGCAAACACTGCTTCCTACATGAGATCCTCCTAGCATAGAAACACCCCTTTAAAAAAACAAGTGTTGCCAACTCCCCCCAAATTGGGCATGGTCAATCTAACTTAAACTATTGTAAGAACACTAGCCAACCTGCCAATTGAGGTTAACATCTTTATGGAGTCTTGTGTTAGCTTTCTGTCGCTATGACAAAATAACTGGAAAAATCAACTTAATAAAGAAAAAGATCTGTTTGGACTGTTTCAGAAGTTTCAGTCCATGGTGGCTTGGCCCTGCTGCTTTGGGTCTGTGGTGCACAGTACATCTTGGTGGGAGTGTGTAGTACAGGAGACTGCTCTCTTCAAGACGGTAGGGAAGTGAAAAAAAAAGGAAGGGGTCAGGATCCCAATATCCACTTCAAGGGCGTACTCCCTCAGTGACCTAATTACCATCTGCTGGCTCCACCTCCTGAGGTTCTACCACCTTCTAGTAATGCCAGAGGCTGTGGACCAAGCCCTAACACATGGGCCTTTGTGGTACATTTCAGATCCAAACTACAGTAGGGAAGATGGATTTTAGTGTCTTTGGAAGGAAAGGCTCTACTTGTTCTTGGTGGGACAGTAGCCATCAGTGGAGACATGGTCTCTGATGCAGAAGAAAATGGGCAGGGTGGCCATGATGGAGACCCCAGAGGCAAAGAGCTGATATCAACCCAGGGAGCAATTTCTGTGTGAAATGCTGGAGAGAAGGCATTCCCTGAAAGGTCTGAGCAGTTCTCTCTGAGGCAGACAGACTTGTCAGAAAGCATTCGGTTAATTATCAGACCAATGTGAGGGATACTGCTGGAGCTCCCCCTACCAAGTGGGAGCCACTGAATGTTGAGTCAGAAGAGGAAGTTTCTGAAGCAAGAGAAGGCCTAGACAGTACATGAGGCTTTCTTCCCTGTGAAGAAGGCTGGGAGGTGCCCAGAGGGGAAGGAAGCTGAGGTCTTGTGTGCCCCACCCTGACGCTGGTAGGCTGTGTTCTGTCTGGAGAAGAGGGCTGGAAAAGTCTCTAGTTCTTTCAGAAGAAAAATGTGGTTATATTTCAAAAGGGAAGATAAAACGGGGGAGGAGGAGTTGGCCACTTCTAGAGCTTCTAAGGAAGAAAGCCCTCTTAGGAAAGCAGACCAGCTCAGATGCAAATGAGGCGTTCAGAAGCAATTTGGTAGAAAATGGGAGACTATGACATGATTACCAGCCTTTGCTCCCCCAGAGTGGAATAATCCTCTTAATCTGGCTGCATTCATTTGGATAATCTGCAATCCAGTTTAGAGACTTTTAACAGTGGGAGTGAGAATTTCTGGAGACTTCGATTTCCACAGATCCCAAAACCTTCTCTGCAACCTGGCTTGAAGGCAAGGGAGGGGGGTGACAGGCTGTCCTGTCCCCTCCATCGGGGCCTGGGCAGTGAGCATAGAAGGCCATTCATTGACCTACCCCCTTCCCAGAGGATGCAACACAGAAACACACCCGAGTTTTCTCGCTGCTTTGGTATTCCAGCATTATTTAATATACCTTTATAAATAAGTAAATACACCCCCAGTGCTCTCCAGACCTTCCAGAGGCATGCCACTGATTTAGCAGAACTTCCCCAGCCCCTACTACTTCCTTCGGGTTCCCGCCCCAGGAGGGGAGTCTTGTCGCCCTTGACCCCAGCCAGGCTGCTGGAGGTTCTTGTTCCCCTCCACTTCCCCAACCCCCCATTCCATTATCTCTAGCAATTTTCGGATTCTCCTCGGGCCGCTGGAGAGCTCGCAGAGGTCCCCAGCCCTCCGCCCACATACATCGGAACGCGAGGGTTTCTTTCCCTCGGGGCCAGCTCAGTGACTGCCGTGAGCTGCACGGGCGCGTTTGTCCCCTAAACGCCCACAGCGGCTTCCTCCCTGCGCATCCATGCAGGTTGCACAGCGCCCCACCCGCTCAGAGGCGCCGATCTTTCCCCTCGCCGTCCTCCGGCCGGGTCCAGGGGCCGCCGGGTCGCCGGGTTGGTCCCTCCGCGGGGCACCGGGGTCAGGTCCCCTAGATCCGAGACCCCGGCGCTCTCTAATCGACTCCTCCATCCGCTGCACGGGAAACGCACTCCAGGGTGCGATCGCTTGGCTGCCTCTTCACACTCCTGTGCCCACGAAGCGGGGGCGCGTGGCTTGGGTTTTAGTTGCTTTGATTCGGGTGGAAGAGGGGGCCGAAGAGGGAGAAATCAACCCACCGCAGTCAGGCCCCTCGATGGGATTTTTAGTGCCCCTCTAGGAGCGACCAATTCCACTGCCAAAAGTTCATTATCACGCCCATTAGTGTTTCTGATTCGGGGCTGCTGGAGCTGGTGGGAAAGCAGGAGCCTCACTGTGAGAGCAAGTGGCTCTCGCTAATGCATATGTTAATAACACTAATGTGAGAGCATTTGGTGTTCCTCAAAGAAACACAATAAAGTATCTGTGCTGTCTCCTCCAAGACTTAAGACAATACAATATTTAATATTTGTGCTACCTCCTCCAACACTTAGAGAGAGCAACAGAAATATAAAACCATCTACTTGGAATATTTTTTTATTGGTGCATTGTAATCATGCATCTTGATGAAGGGTGATAGTGGCAGACATGTTGAGCCCTCCCCCAGTTCCCACCCCACTCTTTCTCCCTCCCCTCCTTCCTGTGGGACACAGTGCTTGGCTTTGATAAGTTTGTGTATGCAACATTTACAGTCAGTATTTATAGATGAGGGCAGTATGTTGGTGATCTCAAAGGTGCCAAGCTAGTGCACAGACCCTGTGACTTGTCTTATTCAGGGACTCCTTTGTGAAACACTCCAGAGACAGGTGCACTAGGGTTCTGAGTTTGGAAAGGTGCTGGCTAAGGAAAGGCTCCCCCATCCTAGTCTAAGCGTCCTTTCTTAGGAGGAAGTTGCCTACCAAGGTCTGCTGTGTTTTTGGTGTCGCCCCTGAGGCAACCTTAGAGAACTCCCTGGAAATCTTATGTGACATTAAACAATTTAGCAACTTCATCTCCTGCCTTCCTGGATAGAGATCAGTCAGGTTGTTTCCATAGCAAAGTTGCTAGCAGGAGTCTGCCTGACAAGCACCTCAGTTCATGTTTAAACCAGATTTCCCACTTAGAATTGGAGATATTCTAGGGGGGATTTATTCAGACACTTATTGCGTGGTTCGCAGAATGCTGGCTCTTCACATGAACGTTATAGTGGCTGAAATTGTATATTTGTGTTCGTTGTATGGGATTCTTCATGTGTTTCCCCTTCTACCTCGCTTCAGATGACTCTCCACAATATTCCCAGCTTCTTCAGAGAGTGATGAGTTTGATCATTTTAAGTTAATGCCCATCAGGAAGATAGAACATCATATAAACTGGATGGGCTGGGAAGTGGGGTTTTAAAATGTGGGCATCTATTCACTTGTGTTCACAGAAAATTTGTATATTGAATCTGGTTTTCTGGTTGGCACCATTAAGTGGTTGGAGGTATGCCCCTCCCCTTGTTAATTACTTTTTAAGTCCTCCATTGGGGACTGCATTTAAAAGTTTGGGTTCAGGAGAGATTAGGATGGACCAAAGTAGTTCTAATCCATGGTGATCATTGTGTCATTTCACCAGCTCTATACCTGCTGAGAGTGGAATAAATAAACTATTTATTTAAAAACTATTTTTAGAGCCAGGCGTGGTGGCGCACGCTTATAATCCCAGTACTTTGGGAGGCGGAGACCGGAGGATCCGGGTTCGCGGCCAGCCTCAGCTCTCGCTCTCTCTCTCTCTCCCTGTCTCTCTCTCTCTCTTTCTACTTAGTGAGGCCCTCCGCAACTTCGTGAGACCCGGTTTCAAAATAAAGTATATAAAATAGGGCCGGGGGCGTAGCGCGGAGGTAGAACGTCCCTGCGTTCAATCCCCGGTAC